>CM075851.1:22499004-22719004 GCA_037975125.1 Latrodectus hesperus
GATTTTATTTAAAATGTTGATAAGAATTATATTTAATAACTTTAAGTATTGGCATTCTACTTAAAATATCAAACTTTTGCAAAATGCTACGCTACCGAGATCAATGAACACATATTAATAAAACTTGATATATACTTTAATTTTTTAATAGTATAATAAATATTAAAGCATACATCAATCACGAATTAAGGATGAAAGGAAATCGTAACATTAATTATAAAGCGAATAATTTAAGATGTCTGATATGTGGCATAAGAACATGAAAACGAAATAAAAACAGCTACACAGGAATTAAAATAATCAAGAAATTAATATTAAAATTTCTTTTAATTCCCTTATCGTAAAAATTTAATATCCTTAAAAAGAAACTTTTTCCAACGGCGGGCACTTGAGGGTTTAATCCTATGCCACAACAAGGCCAGAAACTGGTACTCATTTGCCGTTACACAGCCGGCACCTTGAACCAAGTCACGGAGGCGAGTAGCGTTACCCGCGCCATACCACCACAAACCCGTTTATAGGGTGGGCCACATTCATACATCATCACGGAAGAAAGGACAGAGAAACACAGAGAGAACAGAGAAAGAATATAACATCCATGCCCGAACCGGGATTTGAACCCAGGACCCACACCTCAGGAGTTAGGAGCGCTAACCACTCAGCCTTCGGTCGGCAAAGTCACTTTTATTATAAACCGTATTTTTATCAATTTATAGCAGTAATATATCGGATGAATTATGCCATTGTTCTAAATATCAAAATCAAGAGCATTGTTATAAGAATGAAATCTCAATCTTAAAAGTGCATTTTAATACTAAAGTGTATTCATTTTTCTTTGGAAAAAAATTTAACTTTTCAGAATGAATATTCGTATTCTTATTCCAATACAGGAATTTGGATCTGATAATCCATATTCCGATTTTTGCAATATTTTAGATACGATTTACATGATCGGAAATATAAATCCTATTCCTAGGCGTTCAACTTGGACAGCTAATTCATTTATGTTACCCATATTTAGAAACAGATTCTTCAAATAATTTTTAAGTTTTTCGCAACTATAAATAGCAGAGGAGAATATTGTCCATCTTAAAGATGGTTTATTAAAATTTGCTGATTTGGCATGTAATTCTGTATTTGTAAGCAAACTAAATTACAACTTTCTATCGTGAAGTAATTCACGGAAGAAAATAATGACCAATCTTTGTATAATGCACAAAAAATGTTATTTGTGAATTCATACATATGGTTGATGTTTCGTATTTAGGAAATATTATACTGCACTCAATGTCACAATTATTAACCACAAAATTCACAATTATTAATTATAAAATATATCTACGGAGCTTGCAGCCGAATGATTAACATTCTGGTGTTTGTTACACAGTTCATGGGGAGACCATGGGGGTCTGGTTGATCAAGACGTCTTTCTCACTATCGGAAAGTAATGAGTTCGAATCTCGGTTTAGCCGAAGATCTGTCGTGTTCACTAAACGTTGTTGGGGAACGTTAAATCGCAATGTCCTCCAAATGAAATGATACTTCAGTGAGTGGAAAATCTTCTGCTTGATTCCCGCTTCTCCATCACGAAGACTTACTCTTGGCTGCTTCCACTAACTGGTAGAGACGAAGCTCAGGGCTAGGTAAAGGGACGTATGCAACAGCAGTTCATGGGTTTGATTCTCAACTTGGGCATGGAGGCAAATTTTCCATCGTAATTGTAATAAATTGCATGCAAGTGGCTTGCAAAAATTCACCAATGAGTAAAATTTGAACCAATGAAATAATCGCTTGTCTCGATAAATTTTGAATTTATATCACAAAATCTTTTTTTTTTCCTTTGGTTACTAAATGTTTCAAACACTGTTCTAATAGTATTTTTTATACAGAAAGTGAGTTTGATAAAGATAAATCTCACAAAAATTAATATTATATAAATTTTTGGATCGAAACGAATTTTTGCAATTAGTGGCATTGGATACTGTAATTGAGAAAGTCAAATAATAAAGAGTTATTGCATTAAATTAAATATAGGAGTGTTGGCATTGAACTGACACAAAACCTTGTTATTTAAGCTGATAATACGGGGCGTCATTGGGAATATGCGCCATTTACAGTTATGCATAATTTAATCTTTTATTCTTCCCCAAATACACTTTAGTAGCGTTATCATAGAAGCTATTGGCACGTTGGTTCGGTTTGTTCGTCCCTTAAAGGTTATTTTTTTGTACACGAGGGCTAATTAGACCGGGACCTACGGTTTAAAATGGATTCCGAACCACTACAAACATCCATGCCCAAGGTGGGATTCGAACAAATGAACTGTGCTATTGACACGTTAGTGGGGAACTTCAGCGACATAAGACTAACTCCGTGACAATATTCTGCATTTTCAGCCAAAACCTTGAAACACAATTTGGATATTCTTTTATATATATATATATATATATATATATATATATATATATATATATATATATATATATATATATATATATATATATACAAACTTTAATCTATTTTGTTTTTGGAGAGTGCTGATTTATGCTCGAAATCACATTGATACTGCTTGGATTATATTGAACTTCATCGTCGAAAAGATTACGGGTACTACATAGGGATTAACTTTCAAAAAATATCTATGGATGATCCATGAATCGACATGGAAATTAATAAAGAAAATGTGCATGCATTCCAAGAACGCCGTGGTGACTTGGACGTCGTTTTCACTATCGGAAGGTATTGAGCTCGAATCCGGACTCAAACCAAAGATCATTCGTATTAACTAAACGCGATTGGGTACTTGTTAAATCGGATGCGGTCGCAATATCTTCCAAGTGAAACGATATCTTTGTGTGGCAAGCCACAGGGGAGCTTTGAGCTTAATCCCTGCTCTTAAACTACGAAGACCTCCACCTAACTGATACAGCCTAACTCTGGACTATTGCGGGGCAGTATTTTGGGAAGTAACAATATATCTTAAGTAATATCTAACAGATAAGTTAATAAAAGGTAGAATCAGCAACGAGTCCATTTTATGTGGAGATGTAGAGTTTAAAAAAAGAATACTTTTTGGCCTAATTATAAGAGCACAAAGATTTTCAAATTAAAAAGCTAACCTAGAACTACGCATTTGAGATCAAATTTTCAGGTGCCTGAAGTTACAGACTTGAAATGAATAAAATTGAATACAATCTGGACCAAAGATGGAGAGAGAGAGAGAGAGGTTAAAATAAATTTTCTTATATTCCTTCTTAAATCTTGAAGAATTGCAGAGACTTTACTTTTACCACATCAAATTAATAGACACCGTAAAATAAGAGGCTGTTTTAACATGTTGGCTCTTCACCGCTCAAAGTAATTGAAAATACATTATTTCCATTGCATTTGATTTCACAATATTTAAGAATTCCTATTTGTTCCCAAAATATTATACTGAAATTCAGTCGTCGATTGCATTTTGCAGTCAATGATAGTAGACTGAATATCTACCAATCATTAATGTTAAATATGTGTTGTTGATAAGTATATCTAATAATTTTAATATTGTGCATGCGACAAACAAAACAGTTTGGATATGTTTTGTGTAGACATCATTTATTAGTCAATACTCTTTACTTTCTAATATTTTGTTTACACCCACCAGAGCAAAATCTGTCTACAAAGAATACTTCAGCGACCAGACAGTTTCAATATTTGAAGTCAACTGCTATTTTATAATGGAATAAATTTTTTACTCTTTTAACTTGGTTGAATCTTACAAGGATTCAATTTTCAGAGAGATAATCCAAAATTTTCATTTTTCAAAACTTCTCAAAAAATCTCAAGGATAAATTCAAAAACATACAAAAAACACTTTTTTAAAAACCAAACTCATTATGTTACACAAAACATAAGAATAGAGAAATGATTTCTGGTATTGTGTAGTGAAGCGTATAAAATTTCAGAAGCGATTATTTCAGGTGTTTTAAAAAAATTAAACTGAAAATAACCTGATGTTCAGTTTCCTTCAAATTTTTTTATTCTACCTTCTAAGCTTCCATATCTCAACATGGAAGTAGCATTGTATTCTGATTGAACATCTAATATTTTCGCTTGTTAATCGCAAGAAATTAAATTTAGAGGTCATTAGAGAAAACAGGAGTTGATATTAATGATTATTTTTAGAAAAGAATTATTTCTGGTAGTTTGCTGATCACAGAGCTGTTGCTCATTATAATAAGACTTATAAACAATAAAATAAATTATTCCAATTCTATTTCAAATATTTAGAGGCAGAAGATTTTCATTCTATTTCTTAAAGTGAAATTGCTTAGATGATCACTGTTGTATTGATTTGGCTCATATGTTGCTCAATCATTTTTTTGAATGAATGGCTAATTAGACCACCGGTACCAACACAGTTTAAAGTAGATTCAACCATAAAACATTTACAACCGAAACTGAAGTCAAACTGTTGAGCCCAAATCACTAACGATTTTGCTGCTATCTCGTTATCGATTTGAATAATTGTGTATGAGCCGCAATCAGGATCTCATAAACCATTCAAAGATTATAAAAAGGGAAGAGTGTGACTTTGGTGGTTTTATTTGTTTGACGCTCATCGGTCATATTTTGCACACGAAGGGTAATTAGAACGTGACTCACGGCTTGAAGTGGATTCTAAACCAATACAAGCACCAATGCACAAGGTGGGGTTCGAATGTATGAACTGTTGAACCGAAAAAAAGAGCGCTAACCATTCGGCTACCATCGTAGCTGTGACTTATCCACCAAGTTTACGAAATTATATAGATGGTGGTTGCAAATAATCCAACTTATATAAACGAAATCAAACATTTTTCTATTATCTAAATTTGGGGTGTTGAATAATATTAAAATAGTATGTTTTCTAGATTAAATCGTGAACTTTGTCAGATTTCCAGTCTTTTTAGAGATATTTATGAAAATCCTTTTATGCGCGAATTTGCATTGAATTCAATGGTCTGGATAATAAACTCTTTAGAAGTACATTTTTTGCAGACTATTAGGAAATAGTAAAGGCTTTACGAATAAGAGAAACAAAATATAGAGGTATATTTTCATCTGTCTATTACGCAGATAACAATTTTACAGTTGGGAGAAAAAGTTTATAAGCACCGATATCATTTTGAATTTTACTGGAAAAATGGGTGTCACATTTGAAAATAGAATAAAAAAATAATAATAAGGACGAAAAAATGCTTAGCAGTGTTTTTAAGAACTGCTTGTCTAATAAAAAGAACAAAAGTCCATAGATGCCATTTCCCTTCAAGAAAATCCTTATTCTGTAAAAAAAAATCCTTTTTCTTTTGATGAAATTCTACTTTTGGAAAAAGCGACCTAATTGGAAAGGTGGATCCAGTCTTGGGGCATACGAATTTTCAGATTTGAATCATGTCCATGGAATGGGTACAACAAATTATTGCAAGGAAGGAAAATTCTCAAGCACCTACCAGAGGTTTTACAAAGTTATTGTTTTTCGACAACTGTTGGAATCAAACCCAAACTCTTTTTTCTTGTCATGATGAAGGTATCAATAACGTAACAAGATATCTGATGATTCACATCCCATATGCTAGCTACACAAGTCATCTGCTAAATTGCCATCTGATTAGTTTCACCTAAGGTGACTGTTTCACAGTGCATGTTAATTGAAAGTAAAACTGTCAGGAACGGAAATCACTCGCGCAGGCATCACATTTGTAAACTTGTACCACAGATCTCTCAGGTCAGGTATCTTTTCAGGTCCTATCCCGCTTGCAGAAGCGGAAAACCCATAAGAGGCAAACAGGGTGGTGAATCCATATCGTGCCGTTCAATGTCGGACACTAGATACAAAAAACTTGCATTTATGTCGGGATGCGAGCTTTGTAGGCAGTCGATAGTGGACAGATGTATTTCCGCACAATGTTACCTAATGCGATGGAGATTACCGATGACCGTTTGTTTGGGAGCTATAAAAGGCAACTCGGATGACTGCATTTGCAATTGAACTGAGCATGTTTTCAAGGAGGAAAGTCTTGTATAAATTATATTCTTAGTTTAGATAGAATCGTATATGAAAGAACGGAATAGTTTCCTAGAAAATCGATGTACTTTGCATATACGAACGAAAGAAAAATGGCCATAATTGAGACCAACGATAATTTCAGAAAGATATGAAGATGAATTCGACCCTGATGAATTCTCTATCATCGAGTGAAAATGCCTGAAAGATTGCCTGAAAACGTTTTAAAAAGAAATTTTAAATAATGATGGATGAGACCTAATAATAGGAAATCCGAATCTAGGGCACTGATGTGTGTTTATAAATGT
The DNA here is from genome assembly GCA_037975125.1 of Latrodectus hesperus. Taxonomy (NCBI): domain Eukaryota; kingdom Metazoa; phylum Arthropoda; class Arachnida; order Araneae; family Theridiidae; genus Latrodectus; species Latrodectus hesperus. Next base: position 22,505,341 of record CM075851.1, read on the forward strand.
GTGAGTATTTGAGACTGGAACCAATTCTTGAAAAGATACCAAGCATCAAAATACTCGAGAGTCCCAGAATGTATATGATCTTATTTATTAAATAACTCGTTTCGGAACATTTTGTCGTTTTTAAGACAAAGAAGGTGGAAAGAGGCAAGAGGGCAGCATTTTTATGGCAAAAGAACAGAATTTTATTTCAAGAGGATAACATTTTTCTATGTGGTACACAAGTAATCATCTTAAACAGTTTATTTATCTATTACGCAGTTTTTTTCATTAGATGCAGTTATATCAGTAACCGGTATTCAGTTTTTTCCGACAGTCATCAGATCTTTATCTACATGAATATGAGAATTTATTTCAAAATTATGTCAGCAGAAAAAAACGATCACTGATGATATCCTCACCCCTGACAAATTCAATTTCATGAAAGCTTTTTTCATGGGCAGTTTATGCAGTATGCCTTAATAAATATGCAGTATGCCTTAATGAATGTGCATTACCCGCTGTTCAATACTAGTTGTCGAACCAGCTGTCTTAGCTCCGGATCATCAAAATTAAATTTTCTCCTTAAAGATTTATTTGAAGTGTTCACGTTATTCCACATGATTGATAGTTTTCTTGAAAAATAATATATCAGAAGACAACTTTCAGTCGTAATTTGCCAAAACTGAAGATGAGAATACAAGTGCGATATATATTCAAGGTTTATGAGCTTCTCTTACATACAATAGGAAGGAAATATTATAAATAATAAGAAAAAATGAATTATTATATCCTCGATAAATGAAATACAGAAAAAAATCAGCTGCTTTCGACACGCGAAAATAATATTTCCATGCATTTAGTTCATATTAAGTGAAGAAAGTACTATTTTTCGGCACTTTACAGACTCGCATTAAAAGTTGAAGCGAATCACCAGTGGCTGGTATCAAACTCGGAATAACTGTTCTGTTAAACATTAGGCAACCCATTACAAAAGCCAATTAAAAAGAAAAGCACACTGCAAGAATCTCGCTTTTTATTATAGAACTTGGTAAATTTCTTCTCTACAGATGCTAGTGCCTTACATGTTAGTGTCATTCTACGCAACCATCTCCATCGTCCCTCCCTTAACGCGTCATGTTGAAATATAAATTATTCAGCCTCATGAAATCAGAAGGTGTTGCTAAGGTGAACTCCCTTATTTCGTATTGATTGATAAAGAATGTTCCGAATCACGAAGTAGGTAAAAAAATCTTGCAGTGAAATGCCGCACAAATCCAACTAGCGTATTGTTAATCAAATGGCCCATGTCGCCAGAAAAGGTAAGAAAATTAAGAAAACTCTTCAGTCACAAGCCAAGCTCGCTATGGCTTGGCTATGAGAATTTAAGTCGATTGGGAGCGTCTTTCTTTTAATCAGAGCACCATGAAGGTAAAAGTACGACTTTGCTCAACACACATGCCATATGTACCATTTATAGGGTAGGCAACCATTCACACCTCATTCATACAAGGATTGGACAAAGACAGGATAGATAGAGAGAGAAAGTACATCCCATGCCCGAACCGGTATTCGAACCCAGGACCTCCTTATCCGCATACAGGCATACTGACCACTAGACAAGTTGGTGGGTACAGTTGTGATACAATACATTTTTAACATCACTAAGAAAGATGAACAGTGTAAGGTCGAGGATAAGTAAGTGGCGGTGATGAAAAGCGGAGACTTCCTTAAAAGTGAAATAAATAAAATTAACTCATTCTCAAGTTTTGAAAAAAATATTTTAAGACAATTGCATGAAAAATGGAAATGAGTATATCATTAGAAGAATATTCTCTATTACAAAAGATGCAAATATATTTATTTTAACGGATTCCTTATTTAAGTTTCGGGTTTGGTGTATCAAGGTGGTACACTAATAGGGCCACTCTAAGTTTAGGGGCCATGGTAGCCTAGTGGTTAGGTTATCGGCCTTCCATCCGTAAGGGTGGGGTTCGATTCCCAATGCAGATGAAGACCCACCGAGTACATGCAATATACGTACAGATTAAATCTGTGGAATCGAAAGTCCTGATAGATGATTAACTTTATTCGTCATCAGATTCTTCAGATGAACAATAATGCTTCCATTTACTTCTTTTAAAATTTGTATATATCTAATGATGTTCATAATAATTATTTAAACTGTTGAAACTAATGTTTCAAGTAATATGTCATTTTAATGTCTTGTCAATTCATGCAAAATTTTAAAGGAAATAATGAACACGAGTATTTTTTTTATCAATTATTAGTGCTCCATAACATCATGACTTAATATGTTAATTGAGTCAAATGTTTAAAAAAATTAAATCTTGTAAATAGAAGTGTCATCTAAGCTTGCACAATATTTCTATATAATTATATAATTTCATTTAATTCTGTATATGTAACATATGTTGTTCATAATTGTATAGTTTTTTTGTTAAATTTAATATTTCAAGTAATATATATAATACATTAATCTTTATTCAGTTCATGTAAATTGTTATTAATTTTAGAGGGTATAACTCCTTATTTACTTTTCCTGTAATTACTTCTACTTTTTCTTAATATTATACTTTCGCTAAATTTTATAATATCTACTTTCAATCATGTATCTGGCCTGTGATGTAGACACCTGCTGTGCTAGGATGTCTGCAGGCTTTCAAGCACCACCAATGAGATTATAATTTTAAGCAAACTCAAGGCTGGGTCGTAAGTGGGCCCCTGTAAATATATCGGAAGGCTCTCAGATATGGTGGGGCATAATTCGATAACCAGTTGGTAAAGTGCGGTGCCATGCCACTTCGCTATGATAACCTGCTGATCTCCAATAGTTATAGAACAAGGCTCCTCCACATCCTCTCATATATATATATATATATAACATACTGATCGGAACCTGTTCTGTATTATGCACATCATTTCGAAATACAGTTCACTTATTGTTCGTTTCTGTCTCTATCTGTTCTCCGAGTTTCATTACTTTCTGGCAACTCCTTCTTGGTGTTGCGTTTTCAATGTCGGGCAGTATATTTAGGATATAAAAGCTCTCATTACAAGCGAAATGAATTATCATTTCGAATGAAAGGTAAACTTCATGTATGAATTTCATCAATTAAGGATCTAATTTCAGCAAAATATTTTTAAGAGGTGTGTAACATGAATGAATTAAAATTTAAAAAGACACTTGAAGGATAACAGTAAAATTCCAAGACATTCTTTCACATTTTTGATGAATTATAAATTTTACATCGATTGCAAAAAAATGTTTTAAAGGTATTTATTAATCAGATCGTCGAAGGTTTAATACCACAGGGCTAGGGAAAGATGTTGTTTCCCTAGCCTTGGCTTAATACGACAATTATTGTAAAGAATAAGTTTCATTGATTGACTGACCGTTTTTCTCACAATGTTCAGGTTATGAAATGGATGAAACTTTGGAACATAAATTTATTTCTCGGTTATTAGAGCAAAGTCGTACTTTCACCTACATGGTGCTCTGATTGAAATGAAAGACGCTCCCAATCGACTTAATTCGCATAACATAGCGAGCTTGGCTTGTCCAAGTGTCATTAGTAAACAACAACATTTCTCGGTTATACACAAGTCACAACACCATAATCCAAGAATAAAATACTTATATTTACACTTAATCATTAAAAAAGTGTATGAGTATTAAAAAAGTGTATGAGTGTAAAAGTGTATGTATATCGCGCAAATGAGGAAGTAAATATGCAGCATGTGAAAAATAACATTAAAGGTATTTTCAATTAAATTTAACTTGCGTTTCACGTACATATCCATTGTTACATGAAATACTTATGAATCTAGACTACCAAAAGCTGAATCCTCCAACAATGAGAAAAAAAATATGACAAAATTCATATGCATACAGTTTGAATGCCCACATCTGTAATTTATGTATTTTCTTTTGGCTTTGGAAAAGCTTTACCCTTTCCAAAATTGACACTCGATGTAGTCAATTTTGGAAAGGGTAAAGCTTTAACAATGAGCAAAATTTACGTTTATAACATCGGATGCCATGACTTTAATAAAAACATAAATCACATTTCGCGGGTCTCTGGTCATTCTTAGAGTATTAGTAAAATATTTTTTTTAGATTATAAAAACTAATGATGTTAATATTTGTATACTGGACAAAATACTAGTATTAAAACTCTTTAATTTAAATGAAATAGCTTTAAAATACAGAAATACAAGCAGAATCAACTGAGACGAAAAATGTACGCAGTTACTTGCTAGATGAGTCACAATTTGCTATTGAATCTCAAGCAAAAGATAAAAATATTTTCCATGGGAGGACTAGTATACCTTACTAAAATTGTGTAAAAATAAAATATCGTTTCACAGTACAAATGACACCTAAGAACTTTTTCTCCACAAGCACTTCACAATATATCTATCAGTAAGGAAAAAGATAAGTTACAAGAATGACAGTAATTTGGCTGAAAAACTGCACTGGATAAAATTTGAATAAACAAAACTTCTTCTTCATCGGCCTGACAGCCCAGGGTGGGCCTTTGCCTTCCTCAGAAGTGCATACCAGGACCCCCTATTTTTGGATAAGGTCATCCAGTTTGTCACTTTTAGTGTTTTTAGGTCGTTTTCAAGGCAGTCACGCCATCGGAGTTTCGGTCGTCCTCTTCTTCTAGGTGCCAATGGGGCGAGCCAAGAAAAATTTTTTCGTCACCCGATTGTCGTTCATCCGGCTCAAATGTCCTGCCCATTTTAATCTCTGTATTGAGATAAATTTAACAATATCTGGTTCTTTATATAGTTTATAGTGCTCAGAATTAGTTCTTCTTCGCCATGTATTCTCACATTTTAGTCCACCAAAGATGCTTCTTAAAGTTTTTCTTTCAAAAATGGAGATGGTTTTTTGTCCTTCTCAGTCAATGTCCACGTAAACAAAACTTCACATAACACAATTCAATTAAGACGTTGATGAAGATATGGAATTTAATGCCCTTAATCTAAAGAAACATGTAATAGGTAAACCACAGTGTGAGTGAAAAGTAAAGTATCTCTCTCTTTTATTGAATACCAGCAAAACTATGACAAAAGAAAAAAAAATATGATGGATGATTGAAATTCATTCCTCCTACAAAACACGAGTATAATGAAATTTTAATGATAAATCGATAAGATAGGAGTTGGAATACAGCTCAGGAAGAAAAAATTTATATTGACGATGAATCAATTTAAACACAGTAATACTCGCATTATTAGAAATCAGTAACAGAACAGTTATTATTCCTATTTGTTGTGACTTTTTTGTGAGTGAGGGAGTGGATCCTTTTGAGAAGTGAAAGAAATGTACCAATTCAAATTCAGTATACGGAAAAAGTTGCTTTATATATATTTTACTCAAGATTTCATAGCAATTACTCAAAAATATTTTATTTTATATTTCCCACAATGTTAGATAAAAAATACACATGCAATAGTACACAACATACATATTTAAAAGTTTTTGATTATAAAGGAATTTTAAGAAATAATATATTATTTTATTATCTTTCACAGATTCTTTCTTTATCAAGTTAATCAATTTTGCAACTGAGACATCCAGTTGATAATTTGTAAAGTGAATTTCTTCACCAATGATTTTAAAACAATAAAATAGTTAATACTCAACTTCATCGAGTACTACTTAAACAGTCTATTAAAAATTTAAAAAGACACACACACACACACACACACACGTGTGTGTGTGTGTGAGTGTGTGAATTTAATACATTATTATATATAAAGCAAATATTAATATTTGTAAAATATTTATCATAAATTCATTATTAAAGCAAAATTTTCAGAATGTTTCATTTTAATTATAGAAAAAATATTGATGATATGCCAATATGTAACATTAAATCACAAAAATATCAGATTTCAAAAAATATAAAAAGGTTATAAACTTACTTATGATTTTATTGGATGCATTTTTATAGCAGGTGTATTGTAGCAGCCAGAAATCTCATCCAATGAGACACGAAGGGGAAAAATAAAAGGAACACATTAGCATTTTTAAAATTATTAATATAGTTCTAATCAACAAAAGAAAGCTATAAATAAGTTTTATAAATAAATATTATTTCAAATTTTTAATTTTACTTTATATTTTGTCCACTCATAAATAACTCTGATGAAAATCAAAATGTATTTATTGAAAAAACTACATCCATAAATGCAAACGGTATAAATTATTAAGTAATTTGTTTTCTGAACCTATATTTTTTGGAAACTATCAACTGAATAAAAAAGCTGAAACCGATTGCGTATTCCTTACAGGCATGGGGTGTTTAGATAAAGTTTTCAACATTATTTTGAATATATACATATTAATAAAATAGAATTTAAAAGCGAAAAATTTTATATGATATATTTTCTATTTAATTATCTACTTTATGTATAAAATCTGTACTCTTCTCAAAAGGACGAACGCTAGCTTAAAAGAAAAGCAATTGAGCATAAAACGTTTACAAGTGTGAAATACTTCATCATAATCCATGAAAGATATTAAATACTTCGAATAAACCCAAAATTAATTTGTAACATCCCAGGTGATTTAGAGATATCGAATCCTCTATAAAAGCTGGATCATATGTTAATTTAAATTGATGATGATTAAAAATTAACTTTAAAATCGAATTAACAACGCCAGACTTCATAAAATTCTCAAATATGCACTGTCTTTCAGACACGAAGGACAATTGAAAAAAGTATTTTATAGATTACAAAAAGCATCTGGAAGTTAATTTTGCATTCGTCTTGCAAATTGAAGAATACAGGCTGGAAAAACTGAGAAAGCGATTATTATTGCCATTTAATTGTGAAATAATTTAGAGCGTAAAGGATGTTTACTATTGGATAAAATCCAATGATGACAGAGACAATTTCTCTCTTCTACTCGATGATGGTTCAAACAATTTCGCAAATAGAATAGTAATTGGAATGTCCGAAAAACACTTAAAAGGTTGATAGTAAAACCTGTGAAGGTTGATAGTAAATATAATTAAGGCAATTCCAATAAAAGAGGATCGAGTGGAGACATACCAAACTTTCATAAAATATCATAGATCGGGTGATATTTTATGAAAGTTAGGTTCATAAAAGTTCTTCAATAGATAAAAGGAAAGTTCTTCAATAGATACATTGCAAAATTGAACGGCTGCTTCACAAAATATATTAGTCGGACTGGTAACCGAATCGTTAGACTTCTGGCCTTCAGTTCAACACTTCGTAGGTTTGAGTCCACTTCAAGCGTCATTGTTTATAGTGTTTCGAAGCCCACTTTAAGCGGTAAATCAGTCTATATAGTGTGCAAAAAATGACAGTTGAGAAACATCAGACATTGACAGAAAAAATCAAAAGAGGAACTGGATAGAATTCTCAAAACAATTAAAGATGGAAGAAACTTTTTTCTGAAAGGAATATCAAACATTTAATAACGAGAAATTTAACAAGTAAAAGCTAACTCCAAGGAAGCAGTTAGATATAAAAAGCAATATACAATGTTTTTAATCGCTCGAATTTATCAAATATTCTTACATATTATATTGACATAATTTTTCTAAAGGTCTCCCAAGCGAAAACTTTAATCATAGAAAGGAGGACTTAATTATAAATAAATATCCTTATATTTCCTTTTATTCTAAGCTAACGTAAGAATACACGTTATTATTATAAAACAGCACACATAAAAAACATTTCTTTGAAATAAGACTGATAACTACATCAGCATAATAAATACCCATGGGTTATACATTTCTTCTCCAAGGAGGCATTAAGTGTAAAACAGCTACATGTTCTGCATTTAATTGCTTGAATTGAACAAATATTCTTACATATTATAATGACAACGTATTTCTATAGAGCCCCCAAGCGAATCTTTTAATCATCGCAGGGAGAACTCTGAATAAAAGGAAATATAGGGATATTTCCTATATAATTAAACTTACGTAAGAATATTCGTTATTATATTAAAACATCACACAGAAAAAACATTTCTTTGAAATAAGACTGATAAATACATCATCATAATAAATACCCATGGGTTATACATTTCATCTCCAAGGAGGCAGTTAAGTATAAAACAGCTATATGCTCCGCATTTAATTGCTTGAATTGAACAAATATTCTTACATATTATATTGACACCGTATTTCTATAGAGCCCCCAAGCGAATCTTTTAATCATCGCAGGGAGAACTCTGAATAAAAGGAAATATAGGGATATTTCCTATATAATTAAACTTACGTAAGAATATTCATTATTATAAAACAGCACACATAAAAAACATTTCTTTGAAATAAGACTGATAAATACATCAGCATAATAAATACCCATGGGTTATACATTTCATCTCCAAGGAGGCAGTTAAGTATAAAACAGCTATATGCTATGCATTTAATTGCTTGAATTGAACAAATATTCTTACATATTATATTGACAACGTATTTCTATAGAGCTCCCAAGCGAATCTTTTAATCATCGCAGGGAGAACTCTGAATAAAAGGAAATATAGGGATATTTCCTATATAATTAAACTTACGTAAGAATATTCGTTATTATATTAAAACATCACACAGAAAAAACATTTCTTTGAAATAAGACTGATAAATACATCATCATAATAAATACCCATGGGTTATACATTTCATCTCCAAGGAGGCAGTTAAGTATAAAACAGCTATATGCTCCGCATTTAATTGCTTGAATTGAACAAATATTCTTACATATTATATTGACACCGTATTTCTATAGAGCCCCCAAGCGAATCTTTTAATCATTGCAGGGAGAACTCTGAATAAAAGGAAATATAGGGATATTTCCTATATAATTAAACTTACGTAAGAATATTCATTATTATAAAACAGCACACATAAAAAACATTCCTTTGAAATAAGACTGATAAATACATCAGCATAATAAATACCCATGGGTTATACATTTCATCTCCAAGGAGGCAGTTAAGTATAAAACAGCTATATGCTATGCATTTAATTGCTTGAATTGAACAAATATTCTTACATATTATATTGACAACGTATTTCTATAGAGCTCCCAAGCGAATCTTTTAATCATCGCAGGGAGAACTCTGAATAAAAGGAAATATAGGGATATTTCCTATACAATTAAACTTACGTAAGAATATTCGTTATTATATTAAAACATCACACAGAAAAAACATTTCTTTGAAATAAGACTGATAAATACATCAGCATAATAAATACCCATGGGTTATACATTTCATCTCCAAGGAGGCAGTTAAGTATAAAACAGCTATATGCTCCGCATTTAATTGCTTGAATTGAACAAATATTCTTACATATTATATTGACAACGTATTTCTAAAGAGCCCCCAAGCGAATCTTTTAATCATCGCAAGGAGAACTCCGAATAAAAGGAAATATAGGGATATTTCCTATATAATTAAACTTACGTAAGAATATTCGTTATAATTATAAAAAGCACACATAAAAAACATTTCTTTGAAATAAGACTGATAAATACATCAGCATAATAAATACCCATGGGTTATACATTTCATCTCCAAGGAGGCAGTTAAGTATAAAACAGCTATATGCAATGCATTTAATTGCTTGAATTGAACAAATATTCTTACATATTATATTGACAACGTATTTCTATAGAGCCCCCAAGCGAATCTTTTAATCATCGCAGGGAGAACTCTGAATAAAAGGAAATATAGGGATATTTCCTATATAATTAAACTTACGTAAGAATATTCGTTATAATTATAAATAGCACACATAAAAAACATTTCTTTGAAATAAGACTGATAAATACATCAGCATAATAAATACCCATGGGTTATACATTTCATCTCCAAGGAGGCAGTTAAGTATAAAACAGCTATATGCTATGCATTTAATTGCTTGAATTGAACAAATATTCTTACATATTATATTGACAACGTATTTCTATAGAGCTCCCAAGCGAATCTTTTAATCATCGCAAGAAGAACTCCGAATAAAAGGAAATATAGGGATATTTCCTACATAATTAAACTTACGTAAGAATATTCGTTATAATTATAAAAAGCATACATAAAAAACATTTCTTTGAAATAAGACTGATAAATACATCAGCATCATAAATACCCATGGGTTATACATTTCATCTCCAAGGAGGCAGTTAAGTATAAAACAGCTATATGCAATGCATTTAATTGCTTGAATTGAACAAATATTCTTACATATTATATTGACAACGTATTTCTATAGAGCCCCCAAGCGAATCTTTTAATCATCGCAGGGAGAACTCTGAATAAAAGGAAATATAGGGATATTTCCTATACAATTAAACTTACGTAAGAATATTCGTTATTATATTAAAACATCACACAGAAAAAACATTTCTTTGAAATAAGACTGATAAATACATCATCATAATAAATACCCATGGGTTATACATTTCATCTCCAAGGAGGCAGTTAAGTATAAAACAGCTATATGCTCCACATTTAATTGCTTGAATTGAACAAATATTCTTACATATTATATTGACAACGTATTTCTATAGAGCCCCCAAGCGAATCTTTTAATCATCGCAGGGAGAACTCTGAATAAAAGGAAATATAGGGATATTTCCTATATAATTAAACTTACGTAAGATTATTCGTTATAATTATAAAAAGCATACATAAAAAACATTTCTTTGAAATAAGACTGATATATACATCAGCATAATAAATACCCATGGGTTATACATTTCATCTCCAAGGAGGCAGTTAAGTATAAAACAGCTATATGCTATGCATTTAATTGCTTGAATTGAACAAATATTCTTACATATTATATTGACAACGTATTTCTATAGAGCTCCCAAGCGAATCTTTTAATCATCGCAAGGAGAACTCCGAATAAAAGGAAATATAGGGATATTTCCTATATAATTAAACTTACGTAAGAATATTCGTTATAATTATAAAAAGCATACATAAAAAACATTTCTTTGAAATAAGACTGATAAATACATCAGCATAATAAATACCCATGGGTTATACATTTCATCTCCAAGGAGGCAGTTAAGTATAAAACAGCTATATGCAGTGTTTTTAATTGCTTGAATTTAACAAATATTCTTACATATATTGTATGTTTATATTGTCAAAATATTTCTAAAGGTCCCCCAAGCGAATCGTTTAATCATCGCTGCGGATACTCTGAATGTAAGTAAATATAGAGATATTTCCTCATTGTTACACTTACTAAAATGTTTTATTGCTATTAAATAGCACTATATTATTTTTAAATAAGAGTGATACAGTTAAAAAGAAGAATAAATTCCAATGGGATATTGAAGAGAGATCTCCAAAAATTTCAACTATACTTAAAATAATTACTCATGAAGTGTGTTCCCTTCTCTTATTTTAAAATAACATTTTTCAAAGCATTGTGTCTGGACAGCCTCTTAGCAAATACTATAATCGCTGCTGCCAGTGTACATAAATTGACATTTATGACATAATGATTATTATTATTTCTTCAATATTTAAACTTTCAAAAGAAAACATCTTTAGTATTAAAAAGCAATAGATTACTTTTAAATAAGAACTATGCAGATATGTTGATCATTATAAAAATTACCTAGATCTTTACATCTCAACTGCGAATATGCATAAAAGAGTTTTGTATGGAGTACTTTGTTAATGATTTGCTTTTCTCTTATTTTAAAATAGTCTTACACATTTTATTGGAATAAACTTTCCTGAAGATCTTCGAAAGGAATCTTTTGTTCAATTCACTGAAAATGAAAATTTTAGCTAAAAAAAAGCCAAAGCCAAATTCCTAGATTTTTTGGAATTGGTTTTGGTTGTCACTCAACGACCGTTTCCCCCCCAAATTTTCCGGTCTATGTAGCCCAAATCGGCATTATAGACCAGGATTAACAGCTTAAAGTTGATTGTTTACCACTAATATTAAAGGTAAAGGTGAAATTTAAACCCTAGAAGTTGAACCAAAGGCAAGAGTACTGTACATTGAGCTGCCAACTCAGCTGCTGCTTTTGTAAATAGTCATTTCCTGTGCAAAATGTTTTTTTTTTCCAAAAAAAAAAAAAAAAAAAAAAAAAACATAAGTGCGATTAAAGAAAAACAATTGGTATTCACTTAGCCTTGTTTAAAACACTGTTTTGCATGGTGAAATCAGGTTTGAAATATAGATCGGTTTAAAAGAATAGAATTATGTATTGTGAGCGCATCAATAAATTTGGGACTCCTCAGTAGTTTGACAACTGATTTCTAGTTGGTTTCATAATTAAAAACACAAAACACGTTCACTCCAATTGATAAAAATAGAATTGTTTTTAAATTAGGAAAAAGTAAATCCCGAATTTTAGATTTTTGTAAAACAGAATAATATGGATGTGACAACCGTAAATATTTTATTCCTCAACTTCAGTGACTGTCATAGTAGACAATTTGTTGTTGTTGTCGTGTGCCAGCCAGGTTGGCAGTATGGGGTGCGCTGCTCCACTTTTCCAACTGAACCCCATTTTGGTGTGGAGTCAGACTTCCTCAGTACACATATGCCATAGGGACCCGTTTATGGGGTAGGCAACCCTTCACACTTTATTCATGCAAGGAAAAGACAAAGATAGGATAGATAGAGAAAGTACATCCATGTTCGAACCAGAATTCGAACCCAAGACCTCCTATCCACAGTCAGACACCCTGACCATGACAGACAAGTTGGGCGGCTGTAGACAATTTAAAAGTACTGTAAAAAACCTTACTTTATTCTTGAAGCGAGAAAAGTTTTCTCGATTTACATAATCCAAATAACGGTATATGCAAATTTACAAGAAAATCAAATGATCATATTAATTCCAAACGATGTAATCAAAATTTTTAAATGAAAACAGCTTTTATTTTGGGTTAGCGAGAGATTAACATAGTTTTCTATCCACTCGCGGTGCAGCCATTTTTAATTCAAATTTGAGCAAAAGTTTGGCAGGTAGAATAATAGGAATTTTATTAATATAGTTATAGATTCTATAGTACTGTTATATGTTTAATAGTTTTAAGATTAAATTTAGTAAGGTATTAGTGTGGACTCGCGTGGCAGAACACTGCTTTCTGGAACGAAGGTTATGAGTTCGATTCCAGCAATTGAACAAAGATAAATTTTAAGTTAACTCCTTTTCAATGCAAGTCTGTCAAGGTGGATGACCAGGAAATTTTTGGGTTTTCTTCGTTTGAATATGGGAATGCGGTCCACTATCTTGAGAAGTTCTCTAGGTACTCAAATTACGAAGTGGACCTTAAAATATCATTCAACAACCTAGATCTTTAGGTAGTCTATAAAACAAGGTATCAATAGTTAAATTTAGAAATATTTAGCTATTTATAGTTCTTTTAAAATGTTATTAAATAGTGTTTTTGATATTCAAAATTTTAAAAAAAAACTGTTCGGATTTTAAACTATTTTTTAGTAAATATGCATAAAGTAAATTCATAAGTTTTTTTATTGAAAAATATTTACAAGTGGTTTTTTTTTTTTCAATTTTCTAGAATTACTACAACCTTAATTTAGCTTAATTTTTCAATTTCATATTAACGTTTTTTTGTTTTTTTTCATTTTGATTTGTCAAACTCCCAAAAAAAAGTTTGACGAAAACAACAAATTAAAAGATAAACTTTGAATTTAATAAATTTAAATAATTATAGTTAATTCTGATTCAGAATAGACATGAATTTGAGAATAAAAACAAACTTTCGTGATTTTATAATATGTGATATTTTTAGCTCTTATGGAATCTTTAAATAGCAATTAAAATAATTTTGAAGATGCATAGCTAAATTGTTTACAATTTATATATTATATTACAGTGTAATTAACTGCAAATTTAAATAAACTAAATTCCAATAGCAATACGCAGATTATTGTAAGCTAAATAAAAAGCTTATTAGAGGGAAAGTCAATGCTTTAAAATTATAAGAACTCACAGAAATATTATTTTATTCACTACCAATATTTTATGCTTTGCACAGTAAAATTATTATTATTAGATTTTTAAAGCTCAGATTTTAAGATCAAAATCTGTTTTTATACTTTCTAAGAAAAATACCAGTACACGCGTTTTTTATGCACCAACCAACCGAGACTAACGAAAAGTAGTCAATAGGGGAAATAATTTCCCCGGGGGCTCATAGAATGGTGGACTTTCTTGAAAATTTTGTAGATATAGTATCAGATGGCCATCTAAAATTTCCTTTTACATGTTACCTCATTCACTTGGTCAGTCCCTTTTTGTAAGTTGGCTAAAATACTTTATTGTCGAAAATATTATAGAAAATTTAATTATAAAAATTGAAAGAAAAATAAGATAAGAAGTATGAAGAAACAATTCTTATACATTAGGACAAAATATGTTGAAAAATTGTGTATGATAGTATCTAGTGGTTAGTTAACTAATCTTCTGAAAATTAGATTTAGCTATAAAATTTCTGAAGAAGTTTTAGAGAAACTTCATATAAACACATTAAGATATTTATGATGCACCAAAATAATTATTAAAAATAAATTTCATTATCTCAATGATTCCACTAATTTATGTAAGAGTAAACTTAATTCCTTAAACATGCACAGTTAGAGCAAAAAAATCAAGTGACTTACCGAATTCCTTCAGCAAAATAGCAAGCACACGTTGCAGAATATACAAAATTAATGAATCTGTAAAAAAATGCAATGAAAAAATTCATTAAATCCACCGTTTCTTAAATATTACTTAAATTTTAAGAAACGGTGTTTTATTTAAAATATACATAATAATTTTCTAGTAAGGAATTTAAGTATTTTTATAATTTTGAATTTTAGTAATTAAAGGTATTAATTAATTTTTAGAATGACATATTTTCTTAATTATTCGCATTTCAATTATGTCGATATTTTGACGGTTATCTTGGAAAAATAGCCTATTAATATTGAAAAATGAAATTCAGATAAATTAACATACTCATTTACAAAAATATAGTACTTATAATCCTAATATTCAGCATAGGTGCACAACTGTATGTGGCGTGTGTGAGCTTGGAAGTGATTTTGTAAGAAGAAAAATACACAGGTACACAAAAAATGGTATTTCATCATTTTATTCAAAATAAAAACTTTACTCGTATTCACTGTCACTTTAGTATAACCAACAAAAGCTTTTTATTCAGACTTTTTGCTCCATTCAGCATTTTTTTCACAATAGATAAGACAATAAAAATAAAAATATTGAATAATTTATTATTTAAAATAGGCAACATATCTTTAAAGTTTCCCTATTAAATACAATCAGTCAAAGTGAAACTCGTACACTGTGTGATATTTCTTGTTTAATTTAAGATATAGAAAGTAATATACATGAAAAAAATTCACTATTTTCATTTTGGTACACAACCTCTTCCTTGTTTCACAAAAATAAATTTTAAATTTACACAATACCTAAACACATCACTTTTAGGACGATTATTCGAATAAAAAAGTCAAAATGAAACTCATACACTGTGCAAAATATTTACATTAAAAAATATAGATTAAAGATATTTTCCTTTCAGTACTCTTTGTTGGATGTCCTTTATTTCTAATTACATGTTCCAAGCGTTTTGGCATAGATCGAAAGAGAGCTTCACAGTAATCTTTACTGATTTCGTTCCATTCTTCCAATAATGCCTTTTTTAAGTCATTCTTGTTAGAAATTTGATGATTGCTTACAACCTCTAACTGGTGCCATAAATTTTTTATCACGTTCAAGTCTGGTGATTGTGGAGGAGTTTTAATGCCTTTAGGACAATTGTACAGTAGCCACAAGCGAGCATTGAGAGCAGTATGCTTTGGGTCATTAGACTGATAAGGACTGAAAGGTCTTTGCTATCTCAAGCTGTGTGTGTCCTATACTATATTTCAAATTATCCTTTAACATATTGATGTAGGTATACTGATTCATAGTGCTGTTGTTGTTGCTTATGACACTTGGACAACCCAAGCTCGTTATGCTTTTGGCTGTGCGAATTAAGTCAATAGAGAGCGTCTTTCGTTTGGATCAGAGCACCACGAAGGTGAAAGTACGACTTTGCTCTTTTTAAGGTGCCTCGTCATTTTGAACCACGGTCAGGTGACGAGGCCACACCTGAGCTAGCACCCTCCTCCCTACATCCACGCCACACCAGCGGAAGGACTTTGGACATCATATATTAACGTGGACACGTCCCCAACCCACGGAGTTCCAGCAACCCAGTGAAGGAGAGTACACCGTGGTCACCCTCCCAACCACTGCCCGCGGCAAATGATGCTTCACTTTGCTAAGCTTACGGGAAGCGGCGTGAAGCTACTGAGAAACTGGAGCTCCTGATTCATAGTAGATTCTATAAACACCAATCGGCCAACATCTGCTGCAGACATACAGCCCCATACCATCACGATTCCTCCTCCATGCTTAACGGTTTTTTCCGTATTTGCAGGATTTAGTTCTTTATTGGAGTTTTGTCATACTTTTACATTTCCTTTCGAAGAAAACAAATCGAATTTAGATTCATCAGCAAAATTTACTTTATTCCAAAATGTAAAGGTCTTTTTTTTAGTTTTTGTGGCAAAACAATCTTTTTAATCGATTTTGTTTGCTTATATAGGGTTTGTTTCTTGCAATCCAACTGTAAAAATTGTTTTTTCTTAAAATGATTCGTATTGTCTCCGAGTGAACACTCTTATTTAAAAATGTTTTAGCTTTAAGAGCTAACAGTGGAATTTTCTTTACTTTTCAAATAATCCAACTTTATCATGAGAATCAAAATTTTTTGTTTGCTGAACTTGGATATGTTCTGCAATCCTTGGCCATTTTTGTATCGATAAATAATACTTTGAATAGTAGAATGACTTCTGTTGACTATTTTGGCAATTTCACGGAATGATTTATCTAATTTGAAATGGTGAACAATCAGTTCTCGTTCACTTAATGATGTTTGTCCACGTTGACGTCCCATGGTGAAAATCCAAACAAAATAGTTACTTTCTGACTGACCGAGTCTTGTTTAAACGTGACACGAAACTTTAAATGACGATTTCATTTATCTTTTCGTTATTCACTGCGGGACTACACTGTGTATGAGTTTTATTTTGACTATCTTTTTCAAATATTCATCTAAATAAGTAAAGCGTAGCTTAAAAAATGATTGCCGCCCAACTTGTCTAGTGGTCGCCCAACTTGTCTTGCTCAGGACCTCCTTATCCGCCTGACTGCGGATAAGGAGGTCCTGAGTTTGAATCCCGGTTCAGGCATGGATGTACTTTTTTTTCTCTCACTATCTATCCTGTCTTTATCCTTTCCTTGTATGAATGCGGTGTGAATGGTTGCCTACCCCATAAACGGGTACCTATGGCATGTGTGTACTGAGGAAGTCGGACTCCACACCAAAATAGGGTTCAGTTGGGAAAGTGGAGCAGCGCATCCCATACTGCCAACCTGGCTGTCACACGACAACAACAAATTATCTAGTATGACAATCACTGAAGTTGAGAAATAAAATATTTACGGTTGACATCCATATTATTCTGTTTTTTCCTATAAACGGGTATCTATAGCATGTGTGTAGAGCAAAGTCATACTTTCACTTTCATGTTGCTCTGATTAAAAATGAAAGACGCTCCCAATTGACTTAAATTCGCATAGCCAAGGCATAGCGAGCTTGGCTTGTTCAAGTGTCATTAGTAACAACAACAAAAAACGATTATATATTTATTTTATAAAAGTAACTTTTTGATAAAGTGTTTTACTTGTTACCTAAATAAAACATACTGAAAGTTTTTGATTGAACCACTCTTCACAGAAGCCTATAAATTTAATCATTTGATACTTGGTCAACACGTTATTTACAAAATAAATTTGGTTGTGATATCTCTTGCCTTTCTTGGTGCTGTAATTTTGGTGGCCAGCAATGCATTTTACTAAAATGGAAAATAAAACGAATATTGAAATTTTTGTCTAATGTAAGGTGACCTCTAAAGATTTTACTGTTATTTTTATATTTCCCATTATGTACAATTTGTGCTATTAAAAATACTAGTATATATTCATTACATATTCAAACTATGTTAGCGTTAATGCAATTAATAGGAAATGATGCGACCAATAGGCAAAGCAAACAGCATTGCGCATGAACCTTTGAGGGCCGCAGTTTCTAGAAGAAGATGTCTACTTGTATTTCAAGGAGAGCTGTGATTTGGTAAAACAACGTTTTTCTGGTTTTATGAATAGATCAGTAAAAACAAATTGATTGACTTATGGAACACTTGTAATTTCCCAATTGTAACGTTGACAGTAAATGTAAATTGAAAATAGTTTCATCCGTTTCTAATGCATTCCGATATTAGGCGCATTCATAAAAGCGTAAATATCATTGCTACAAAGTGCATAATAACTATTTTTTCAAAAACCGAAAAATAGTAATTGTAATTATATTATTTTTTCTTGGAAAAAAAAGTACAGTATGGGACTGCAGAAAGAATGTGGGATATGAAGCTGTTCACAAGTTTTTGAACTACAAGTGAACATGCATACATGGAATTATAAAAATAGCTTTCATTCTTACAAAGCCTTGAAGCCTGCAAAATTATGGATTAGTTTGGTTTGTGGATCCACAAGTCATTTTTTGTACACAGACTACGGTTTAAAGTGAATTCTGTATTACTACAAACATCCAATCGCAAGGTGGGATTTTAACCCACGAAATTTTGAACGAACTGTTTAGCTTTACTTTTTCTGGACTATGTTTAATTAATGTTTTTCAAAAGCCGATAAATATTTTCTAACACCTTTTATATAGTTTAAATAATTTAGTTGAATAACTATATGCCATAATAAGCATTAACATGAGTAATTGTTTTGTTTTCCATAATTTAAAAATAGTTATATTTAAATTATTAAGCTTCATTTCCTATTTCTTATTCAACAGATTGCCGACCGCTGGCTGAGTGGTTAGCGCTCCTGACTCTTGAGCTGTGGGTCCTGGCTTCGAATCCCGGTTCGTGCATGGATGTTACTTTCTCTCTGTGTTTCTCTATCCTTTCTTCCGTGATGATATATGAATGTGATCCACCCTATAAGTGGGTTTGTGGTGGTATGACGCGGGTAACGCTACTCGCTTCCGTGACTTGGTTCAAAGGTGCCCGCTGGGTAACGGCAAATGAGTAGCAGTTTCTGGTCTTGTTGTGGCATAGGGTTCAACCCTCAAGTGCTCGCCGCGTTGGAAAAAAAAACTCAACAGATTTCTAAATGAATTGTAAATAATATTAAATCAGATTTTTAATTTTCTAAAATTGTTGCTTGCAATTTTCACAATACGAATCAGCACTTCATTATATATTTATCATTATACCACTAGTTTGCCAAAAAAAATTACTAGGAATTTTTGCAACGAAATCCTTCTTCGCATATATAATTAACAAAGAACACAATATATTTCCTGCAAAATTATTCATTTATTGGCGAAAATATAGTTTCATATAGAATTTATACAGTTGGATATGATAGAATTTATAGCACATATTACAGAATGAACAGCAGGGGATTTAGATTTTAAAATTATCTCATTCTGTTTTTTTTAATGACTTAAAAAAAAACTGAATTTTTAAGATAATATACTCACTTAGCAATGTATCCAATTCTCTTAATTGAATATTAAATAGAGAATTAGCTTAGAAAGAACTAAAACTTGTAAGAAGAATTATTACTTGATTTCATTTTAATACACACATTAACAAAAGGACTTGAACGTCACGTAGTGGACAAGCCAACGCGGCCTAAAAAACTATTATAATATATTTTCATACCTTTCGCGTAAGTTGTCTTTTGGGAGAACATTTCACAATTAAAGGGAATCCTTCAAAATAAATCTAGAAACGAAGCTTCAGCGCCATCTAGCGCAGTTGTTTGGGGGCAGTCCCTCTTACAAAGTCTGAAAGAACTAATAGGTGAATTTAAACTCATAAGCCGCGCCAAAGCACCTGTTTACAAAGAAAAAATAGTTCCTAACTCTATAAAGGCAAATTTTAAGGGGGGGAATGAGTCGGAGACTACTTAACCGCAATAGGGATAAACTGAGACATTAACCCCCCCCTCGCATCCTATTTTCCTTTAGCATTTTCCGACTCAGATCTTCTCTGCATATGTGGTCAGTTTGTCCCCGCTCGCCTCAGGGTATTCCTTCCTGGAACTGCATGTCTAAATCTCAGGGTTGAGGAAAAAGTAGGGCTGGCTCAAATGTTTCTCAAATTTGACACCGGAAATGTTCGTTGTGGGTAGTCAAGCAATGAGAAAGAAAAAGCTCTACTCCGAGATTTTTGAGAATATCATTTTATTTACTTTTAGAGTTCAGAAGAAAAGTTATACGGATGCATAAAAAAATTTAACAATTTTGTTATTACTCATTAAATGATCAAAACTCTTAATATCAATGTTTAAATTAAATTAAAAATTAAAATATACTTATTTTATTTTTCTTGATATAATTTCTTTTGCTTTGATTTTAGAGATTTGATTCATTTTTAATGGGCTTTATGAGAAAGCAAAACAGTTGCGCTTCTCTGTAAGTACTTCACTTTTATAAATATTTTCAAATGGACACAAATGTCGAATTTTTTCTTTTTTTTTTTTTAAAAAAAATATGGTTTATTTATTAACTTTGCAATAACATTTCTTCCTTTATAAAATATTTCGATATAAAATTTACGGAAAATTCCGTACATTTGGTTAATAATTTCTATCAATGATTTTTGTAGGAATGGTAAGTCTACCTCTCTATTTGGATTGATCAGGCATCTTGACATTGCTTCTTGATATATTTCTAAGTTAACTTTAAAAGCAATATAACTTAGTACATAATCCGCACTTTTTAATTCAAATATGGCGATATCATTCGTATCTGAAGAAATGAATTCACCTCAAGAAAAATGGAGACTTTAATTTAAGAATTAAATAATCTTCACTTTGGGAATAAGCAAATGTATAATTTTTATTATTTTTTTTAGCCTCTTAACAAATTAAAATAAAATGTGCTTCTCAATAAAATCATATAAACATTACAAAATATTCTGAATATTTCACACGTCGAAATGTCGTAAAATAGTTTAGGGTCTTGCATTTCATCTAAAATCAATGTACATACCATTTTCAAATTTCTTAAATTTTCTTCATCTGTAACAAAATTTTAGAACTCCAGATATCTAACATCAGAGCTCAAAGCTTGCAGTCAAATTTATAACATCATCTTTAAATATTTTTTTATATTAACTCTGATGAGCCAACTTTTCTCTTTTTGATGGCTGTAAGTAAATCCCGTACGAGGCCCTATTTGTTTGGTAGTCAATTTCTATCTATGTTCGTATGCAGGAAACGAAAAGGCAGTTCAGCCATCGCTTTTATTTTTATATCCTTTTCTTATTTTCGAAAATTGTAAGTATTGTGATACCAAATTCAATAATGGAATACATTTTGTAAAAAGTATTTTCGCATCCCAGTAATTCTTTTTTGAAGTGATTACGTCATAATTTTTTTTTCGCCATAAAATATATTTTAGAACATCAACAAAGGTAAATGTTTTATACCACATATTTTGCATTTTCTTTATTTGCTGGTATTAGCTTTACTTTTCCATAAAAATATTATAAGTCTAATAACCAAAGTAGCTAAATAAAGATAATTTTTTAAACTGCCACTAGCGTATGCTGTAAATAAAATGTACAAGGCCATAAATAAAAACTCGTGTCGAAGTTTTTTATGAGTGTTTCAGAACGAGACTTTTGGACTGCACTTGATGGATTTCTTTCCTCGTGAAGCAGAACACCCCATGTTGCCAGTCTAGCTGACACAAGACAACATTTCTTCCCTCTTTCGAGCGAACCATTTTCTTCCGATCAAGTTTCCTTCTGGCAGTGGTGAGAGATTCCGGCTTTTTGTGTCCGAAAGTCATAAAATTTGAATGTAGCCAGGACGGAAGTGTGCTCGAGGAAACCACACGTAAGTTGGAGATCTCCCCAGATCCCACAAGGTCGTGCAATTTATATCCAAGTTTTCCCCCAACATTTGGAATTCCATATGCAAGCAATAACGCGGTGACGTTATAATATATAAAACACAACATTATTTTTTTTTTCCTGTTGATATTTCACACTTCATTGCTGAGGAAGAAGGGTGCTTTATAAATATTTCATTAACCATGGATATTTAAAAAAATCAAACTGGACTGGTATAGGTAGATTAAAAGTAAACCAAACTTTTAGGTCTATTCTTATAATTGAGTAGTTTAATAAAGGCAATACAAAATGCTAATGATAATCTGAATAATAAATAAAAACCTTTGTTTCGTGAAAGAAAATCTGAAGTGACCGATTTTATAAAACTTTAGGAAAGTAAATTTATCAAAATTACTAGATTGTTGGTAGATATCAGATTTTATTAATAAAAAATAGGATAAATCTTGAGGAAAATTGTAATAGAATATGGAGATTTCAAAAAATACTTGTCTTTCCAAAAGTCGCATTTAAAGCTTTTTTTTTTAAATAAATTATTTCCATTGTTCTATCGATTCCATACGTCATATCCACCTAACCATTCGATTATTTCAGTAACAGTGGCTCGCAACACATGCATTTTTTAAATACTAGAATATATTTTGAAAGATTTAATTTTGGTGCATTGATGTCATATTTGAATTAATAAAAGTGATATTTTCGATAGTCTGAGCATCTTCTGTAACACATTTGTTCAAGAGTGTTTCCCAATTTCCTGCACTTCACAAGTTTCATATTAACTCTAATAAGAGGGATATTCTTCCTAAAATTTTAAATTGTGTAAGGCCAATGAACATATTTATTACTGTTCCAAACATCGAAACCGATACGTATTCCGATTTAGAGAGGAATGCTTTTACTTACTAAAAACCGAAACTTAGCAGAAATAACCTCAAAATCAAAAGATATATATACATACAAACATACATACATACATTTATATATATACATTTATATACATACATTTATATATATATATATATATATATATATATATATATATATATATATATATATATATATATATATATATATATAATTAACAATTTTGATATTTTTCAGGGATAAATAAATATTCCATAGGTTTTGTTGAAATGTTCAAAGTCTGCATCCAAACTCAGCAAGCTATATATTTTGGATCAAACACAAAATTAAAGAAAAAAATTTAAGAAGTTTTTATAAAACAAAGATTTAAAAATTTGGAATTGGTGAACTATGCAATGTCTATAGATATGTATCACAATATCATATCATGTAGATATATTTCTTGAAAAATTACATCAAAAATATAAAAGAATTAAGTTAACTACATGAGAAATGTATAGATGTTTTCAATAGATTTAGCTGTTTAAAGCCAATATTATATATATATATATATATATATATATATATGGAAGGGTGTACAAATGATTTAAAATTGTCTTCGACTGTTAAGTTGTTGAATTCACAAATTTGATAGAATAATCATCCTGCAATACAATGTGATGCGTATTCAAAAAGTGAACCATCTCTTAGCTGTCCGTTGGGTTATTCACTATATGGCATAAAATTTCCTCTAACTTGGCACTTTCCAGATATAAAAAATTAATCAAATAATAAAATAAATTCCAAGATTATTTATGTCTCAGGCACTACTAAAATAATCTATAAATAAAAAAACTCCTTTTATTGTCGTAGCCCGGTAATTTCACAGCAATCTTCAGAGTGAAAAGTACAAATTTCAATCCCAGTTATTGTTAAATACTTGGGATTTTTCTCGCTTTTTTATTTTCTGTATTCATTTATGTGAAGGTGAGAGCATGAGAGCATTCATCCTTTATGACGCACGAATACGGCAAACATACTCCTTAAAACAGCTCTTAGGAGGAAATGAACAACTGACGTTCAGATGCTCCAAAAAGCTTTAGTCTATTGGGTATCAGTTAATATATGTACTTTTAACCAGTCTGAAAATATCTGTTTATATAAAGAAAATTGGTAATAGGGAGCTAAGATTGCACAACATGAAAATAGTCAACAAGAAAATAAAATCCTGGTACATGGGGATGAAAAAAAGTAAATTCAAAACACTTCAAATTTAACATCATTTTAGTTTTTAAAAAAAATTTTAAAAAAATTAGATATTTCTTAATCATGACTTAAACATTACTATTAATTAAAAGCAATGAATATATTTTCTAATAAAAATGAACAAAAATAATACTGCAATAAAGGAAACGTCTTTAAAAAAGTTTGAAGGGATTTTCCAATGATACTTTTAACAAAAGGCTATACCAAAAAGTGATCAAGAATCGCTACGGTATATATATTAATTTACAATGATTGGTTATGCTAATTTTTTTATCTAACGTAGATTTTTTGTTCATAAGATTGTTTTGTAATGGCTAAAATTTGATCAGTTCACTCTTGGATGAGTAAATTAGAGCAATTCGAATTAAAAATCCATTATATTCAAAAATGATTTTACTAATATTAAAAAGATAATTTTAATGGAGAAACATAACAATTACGTTTGTTTGTAATAATAAGTGTTTTTAAAATTTACGTTTAATGGGCGCAGTTTTAATGTCATTTGTAAAATACAATATTTTAAATAAGAAAAACAGCAGCATCAATCTACTTCAAACATATGTACAGAAGATCGCTTCTCAGAAATTAAGATTATTTTTGGCTTCCATGGGAGGAAATAAGAGATGCACAACCACGTCGTCACATTTGGATATTGATCCAAATAAACATGAAGCTGTAATAATTAAAAATTAACCGTTGAATAATACACGATAGATTTCCTCATGAGAAAAATTACTAGATAACGTTAATGACTGTTTTCAACGAATTTAAGTGAACTATAAAAACCTAATTCCTTAACTAATAAAATACAAATTTGCGGGAAAATATTCAAGAATTAATTTACAATTGACCTTTTCACGTTGACAGCTCTATACAAAATATTTGCATTTCGTTTTTACAAAAACAATAAAATCAGATATACTAAATGCAAAATCAGTACAAAAAATATCGCAATTTAAAGTTAAAATGATTTGAAAAATTGATTGTCATGTTTTAAACAAAAAACTAAATTCGATATTAAGCAGAATAAATAATAATTTCATAATCTATATTAAAATATTTATACCAGTAAATCAATAGTTCTAAAATAAAATTTATTTTGTACAAAATTTTTTATAAAGTTTTAAATTAGAGTTATATATTGCACTAAAATTATTGATGGAGTAAAACGAAATAAAGAAAATTTTTTCCAATGAATACAATTAAAAATTAATGAAAATTGTCATACTGCAAAATCCCGTGGATCTTAGTCACTAAACAACCGCTTTTTTTCACTTAAGGATTAATTTAATAAAGACCTACAGTTAAAAAGAAGAGAGAGAGAGAGTATTCTGACACTAAAAATATCTCTACCAAAGATTGGATTGGAATTCACGAGCTTATATCAGAGACCAGAATTAGAGATCCAGTACTGTAGATATTTTTGTCTTCTGGTAATAATTGAGCAGAGATGAGTTTCGAAAATGAGATAAAATTATATGTTCCTGAAGAGAACAAAAGTCCAAAATGATGTGAATCACGGCAAAAGTAACAATACAATAAGTTCAAATAACTATTATTTACGGTTTAAATTCATTTCTGATGCTGATATCAAGAATAAAATGAAGCATATTTTATATTTTAAGTTAGCTAAATGCTAATTTCCTAGTATATAAGATACACTTTACTCCGAGTACCGTTCTCAAGTCAACTGCGGACAAAATTTTGGCAAGAAAATAATTTAATTTATAACTCAATATACAAAGATATAAAATAAAAATATAAAAAAGATATAAAATTTCAAAATCAAATTTGAAAATTATGAAATAATTCTTAAAATAAGTTTTTTTAAAAAAAACTTTTTTTGACTTACTTAAATATTTCGACAAATTAAATGTTATAACCTTTCTCCTTCATTTTACGAAATTGAAAACTATAAGGGAAAAAATTTTAATTGAAAAACACGGTTTTTTTTATACTAAATTAATTCTGACATCAGCATTTAAACTTCCAGAAGGGGAAAAAATTACAAAGCACGTGGCAGAAAACTCAAAGTGTAGATGTTTCTTTTAGTTAGGGGAGGGAAATGCTTTCCTCCCCTTCATATAAAATCTGGTTTTAAAGCTGGAGTTTTAGAGCGCGCAAGATGCTGGATTTTTATTTAAATATTAATAACCTATTTTCGCTTTTTTAAGAAAAAATAAATAGTACTATGGTATTAATTATTATATTTTCGATTTTTTTATGTACACATGCATAATACAACACGAATAATTCGTTTTCTTTATTTCTAAATGAGATATTTAATATCTTGTTGGAGTTTAAGTTATTATAACATTGTTTTGTTTGTCATAAATTTTTATGCAGAAAATTAAAAAGTTATCAACATATGATTGACTTTTTATAATTATTATTATGTAAACTAATATATACTTAGATAACTACATAACCTAAAATTAATTTTTACACAATTTCTTTAATCAAAAATCATCAACATTTAACAATTTAGCATTTTTAGTAACAAATTTTCAGTATGCCCAATGGTATATATAATAACTGAAATATATTATTATATATCATTTAATTTTAAAACTATTCTCAAATTATTTACACAAAACATCTATTACTAGACTGGAAAAAAACCCACCTGAATATCGAGGAAAAAAATCTGGATACACAGATACAAAGACATTCCTCAGAAACACAGCGAAAAATAATTTAGATAAACTTTTTTTAACGAATAATTTCCATAGGTTATCATTAATATTTATGTTATATTTTTGGTTATTAGATATACAATTTTTTTAGAAATAAAATATAAAGTTATCAAACTTTTAATCTAACTTTAATTAAAAATTAGAATTAATGTTTTCGGGCAATATATAGCTTATAAGGATAAGGAATTTCGAGAGTTTTAGTTAGAAAGTATAATTGCCAAACAAAAGAGGAAATAATCTTAGAAATTCATATTTCTCTGAAAATTTCAACTATAATTTTTAAAACCCATAGTTTCATAATTTTTCATAGTAAAAGCTTCATTCAGTTTTGTTTTTATGACAGCGTTTATAAAGAAAGTAATACACATTGAGAAGATGAAAAGACAACAGACAGAAAAGACACATTCGACAATAAGAAAAAAAATGAAAGTTATGATTTAAGAAACAAATTAACGAAACAATGTTCAATACTCTTTTTGTACGAATTTAGCAGAATAACTGGCTATTAAATTAGTTTTTATCGCAAATATTGAAAGTTTACTGAGCGTTAAATAAAATTACCTCAGCTAGAAAATCATAGGAATAAAAATAATCGATTATATGCAAAATAATATGAAAATGAGCTAACCTTCGAATTTAAATAAAAAGTATTAATATACATATGAATTGCTTTATGGTAACATTTAAACAAATTATTACAGCAATCAAATAATAGAAGTATTTTGGAACTAATATTACTCATTAACGAATTTATTTCTTTACAAATAAGTTACGTAGAAAATGCGTATTTAGAAAACTATTGAGGTTGCTTTAACAGGTTACCAAATAAAGATTAATGCAATTTGAGTATTTTTCAACGTTTTATAAATAAACACTACAAATAATTATAAAATAAAAATAATACAGATTATTAATTAAATAAATTAGTATGGGATCGCAATAATTTGATATCAATCGACAATGCATGAGAAAATACTGAAAATCAGCATTCCAATATTAATAGATATGTCGGGTATATAAACTTAAATGAAAATACACTTTAAAGGAAAATGAAGAAACTGTAAAATTAACCATATTATACACTGCTGGACAATTGCAAAGGACGGATCACAAGTTGCAATTCAGCATAACATTAAGCGAGACACACGAGGCCTAGTACGATAAAATAGTTGACACACTGTTCAGACATTATAATAAAGAATATTGTTCTGGAAAGTACAAAAGCTGTGAAACATCTGAAAAAAAAATGTTCATTTAATGCTGCATACGGAAAAATGGAACTATGCATCTAAAAGTCAGCAGGCACCTTTAAGAAAGGTATCAGTACAGGATATGACCACCGTGGAATGTGATGCAACATTCCACACGTCGTATCATACTTTGCACAACATTATCCAGCAGCTGTTGAGGCAGTTTATCCCATTCCTCAGGGAGTGCAAGAATGAGGGTGTTCTTGTTTGTCGGAGGATAATTTTGACCAGCAACTTGCCTCCCCAAAGCATACCACACATTTTCAATGGGGTTTAGACCTGGAGAACGTGATGGCCATACGAGGCATTGAATACCCTCGCTGTCTAGACAATCCTGAACAGCGAGTGTTCCATGACATGTTGCGTTGTCGTCCATAAAAACAAATTTATCACCGATAGCATCACGGAAAAGACGAACATGAGGAAGTAGAACTTCATTAATGTATCGTTTGCCCGTCATAGTCCCATTTGCAAACACATGAAGGGGCGTACGGCCATTGATCATGATGCCGGCCCACACCATGACACTGCATGTCGGATATGGGTCCCTTTCCTGGATATTTTCTGGAGGATAAGCAGTACCACTCTCGCGCCAGATCAGTTGGCGTCTACAATTCGATGACAGACTGAACCTACTCTCATCTGAGAATAGTACGCATGCCCAGTCCTGTTCAGTCCAATTGCGAAGCTCACGACACAATTGCAAACGGGCAGTACGGTGCTTTCTGGTGAATGGGACACACACAACAGGCCTGCGGGCGTATAGTCCTCCTCCCCGCAAACGTCTGGCAACAGTTTTTCGGGAGATCTGCTTTCCTGAGGCAGCAAGAAACTGATCTGCCACCTGTTGAGCTGTGGTGCGCCTGGTCCTCTTTGCTGATAGGACGATATATATCTCTTCTGCAGGCGTCGTACGTCTAACATGACCACCCCCGTGCCGCCTACTACACATTCCAGTAGTTTTAAATGACTTCTACAGCCGTGAAACAACGCTGTGAGCAATGTCGAACACCCTGGCAACATCGCCGAGTTAACAGCCGAATGGTTAGCGCTCTTGCATTCGGTTCAACAGTTCGTGGGTTCGAATCCCACCTTGGGCATGGATGTTTGTAATGGTTCGGAATCCACTTTAAGCCGTAGGTCCCGGTCTAATTAGCCCCCGTGTGCAAAAAATGACCGTTGAGTGACAAACCAACCAACCCTTGCAACATCTGTTATTTTTCGACCTTCTTCGATCTTTCCAATAAATCGGCCACGCATAAAATCATCTAATTGATGTCGGGAAGACGTGCCAAAAATTTCAAGTTCGTCTACTAAATCTTTCCTGTAAAACTTTGACTTGAAACAACAACTGTCCACACGCGTCAAAACCTTTAAAGCTCTTATGAACGCTATAACGTGATGAACAGACGTGGAAAAAAATTTGCATTCGCATACTTCTTCTAATTTTCCACAGTTTGCTTCCTTTCATTTTGTGGTTGCTATGGATGATAGTGTTATCCGTCCTTAGCAATTGTCCAGCAGTATATATATATATATATATATATATATATATATATATATATATATATATATATATATATATATATATATATATATAAACATTAATCCAAAAGGAAAAATACAAAAAAAAAAAAGTTTAATAAAACGAACAAATTAATGAATTGAAAGTCAGTGCATTTATAAAAAGAATTTTGCGGAAATATAAACCAAGCCATCCACATTAACATTTACAATCATTTCGATAATATACATGCAGCCAATCTTCATCTGCATACCGCAAAGCTTTGTTTTGGAATGATGGATAATTTTTAATTTATTTATTTTGAAACTTATTCCACACCCTTTTCTTTTTATATTAAACGATGTTCAACCCAAAGTAGTCGACAGTAAAAATTCATAGAAGTTATTAAATTACTAACGCATTAACGATGATTTTATCATAACAGAATCTCTCTAAATAAAAACTAAAAAATTAATGAGAAAAATTATAGAGAAAATGCAATGGATAGTTAGGTTTGTTATTTTTAGTTTTAGGGTAAAATTTTTATTTCTAATTTAGATTTATTGAATTTTATATTTGTATTTGACCTAAAGGGGATTCTGAATTACTCGAAAAATTCTCGCATGGGGTGGTAATCAAACTGAAAATATTTTAGTAAAAGGCCAAATTTCGAGTTGTTTGTGCGAGCAATTATTAATATTTTTAAGATTCAATTGAGACTTGCATTTTTAAGAGGACCACTACAAACATCCCCGTCCGAGACAGGGTTCGAACATACGAACTCTCTAACTGAAAGCCAGAGCACCAATTTGGAATTCGAGATAAGTTGTCATTGAATACATAAATACACAGAGAAAGCTTAATTCATGTAGTTGCTGAATATCGTCGAATATTAAAAGGAAATGGATAATAGAGTGAAAATGCACACGAATTATTCAATGACTCGTTTAAGGAATTAAGCTTGACCAAAATCTATTGGAAAATATAATAATCCGTTAACGAACTGCCAGAATTAATATCAAATATTTATAATCCTTTAAAACTTAAAGAAAGAAAATTTATTATAAATTCTGTTTTTACCGAAATGCACTTTTATCAAAAACACACATTCTTTTCCGAAACTACTGAAACTTTTTAACAATAAAGCTATATAATTTAATCAAAGTTTGAAATAACGTTAAAAAATTTCCTAAATTAAGGATTTATAACTTTACGTTGAAACAAAAACAATGATTTAAATATTTTGAACAATACAAACTTATTTACCAAATATATTTAGGAAGAGACATCAATCCATTAAAATAATATTTGAAGCACACAGTATTGGTCAGCGTGCCTGACTGCGGATAAGGAGGTGCTGGGTTCGAATCCCGGTTCGGGCATGGATGTACTTTCTCTATCTATCCTGTCTTTGTCCTTTCCTTGTATGAATGAGGTGTGAATGGTTGCCTACCGTATAAACGGGTCCCTATGGCATGTGTGTACTGAGGAAATTGGACTCCACACCAAAATATGGTTCCGTTGGAAAAGTGGAGCAGCGTACCCCATGTTGCCAGCCTAGCTGGCACGCGACAACAACAACACACCGTATTTTGACATAACGGTAAAATATCAGGTTAGTAAAGTGACTTGCTGTTAGAATTTTAAAAGCTCTCTCTTAAAAAAGAGATGCTTGCAACAAGTAGAGAGAAAACTAAGCAACCAGAAGAAAATAAAATAAATAAGTTTTCATTAATTTAAGCTAATTTAATTTTAAGATTATTATGTACATTCTCATCAAAATAATTTTTATACCATTGCAAATAAAGAGCAAGATCATTTTTAAGTAGTATTAAAATTTGATTTTGGAATCACACTTAAGAACTTGGCAGTGAATAAAACAATTATAACAATTTCATTACATTCACTAGAAAAATATAAATGTAATTAATACAATAATTACAGTAAATGTTTCGGATTATTTAACAAAAATGTTCTATGATTCTTGACCTTTTATTTATTGAAGTAACATTAATTAGAAGCAAATATAATTCGTGATTCTTGTGATCAAAATTTCTGCATGAAATAAATAAAAGACATACGATTATTTGAACTCGCATTCATAAAATCATTCACAAATGAGTAGTTATGACTTCTATACATAAAGATTATTTAGTAAACAATGGTTAAATTCATTATTCTACGTTCTATATATTTGAGAAAAAGTTAGCATGATTCAACGAAACTTGATAGCTCAGCAGCTGAAAAATAATTTAAAGCTCATTACATCTGTCGCAATTGTTTTAAATGAGAATATTCATAAATAGGACTTCTGTCGAATATAATGGCGGATAAAAATTAAAACTTTCCCTACATCGATAGATGTGTAAAAATAATCAGCTGCACCCATAAAATACAAACGAAGCCTTTCCGCTAATCAACAGGAACATGTCTTTAATATTTTATTTTTTTTTACGTATTTAACTTTACACAGAGAATAATAATCTAACAGATGACAGCAGTTGCAATGCATTTTTTTAATTATGAAATGAGGCGACATGTATATCTCTACCCAGAAATTTTCATTTCATATTCAGCTATTATCTATCGGCGTTTAAAAATAAATGATGTTTTTTCAATTGAATTCAAAGCGTGTATCATTGTGATACGAGTATCCTATCATGTTGTCATGGTGATTCAACGCGAAGCAAACTTTTGACACAGGCTTTGGATAAGCTTAACAGTTAATTGTTGAAAAATAAGGTATTTTGAAATTCTTCAGATTATGGTTTCAAGATGAACTTCTGAACATAATTGACAGTACTCACACGTCTGATTTATTGAAACTGTCTGATTTATCTGAATATTCATACTTTTAAAGCATAGAAACGTAAATTTTTCGTTCATCATCTTTCTCCTGCCGTTTAAAAACTAAAATGATGTATTAAGGTTTTTCAAGCACTCTGCATCATTGAAGAATTAATTCCGCCACCCCACGGTTAAAGAACAAGAGACAAATGCTGCACTCTCTCTCTCTCTCTCTCTCTCTTCTGCTTTCCTCATATATTTCTATTCAAGTAGACACTTGAGAGTTCTTGTCGTTGCCATGAATGAATACAGATTACTATGGTGAGTTTCACAGAAAGAAAAGTGGGCAAATGCTGAAATATATAAACAGCAATCTTCGCCTACATAGGACTAATCAAATGGAAATTAATGTTTAAAGTGGTGAATAATGACTGAATCGTTAGAAAAAAGTCCATATCTGAGATAAAAATTTAACTCACGAACTAAATGTCAAAATGTTAATTTTAATTATAGATATTATCTTTTTCAGTTTTTTTCGCATTAAACATTAATGTGCCCATGTGTAAACTATTTTTAAAGACTCATTTTTCAATAAATGGGAATTACTGTGAATGTTTATCATTGAGTATTATACATAAAAGTATGTTTACATTTGTTGATTTTTTGTTCCTTTAAAATTATATTTAAAAGTAAAAAAAAATTTTCTTCCATGGCTATATAAGAAGTTAAAAGCAGAGAAATTAAGTGTTTTAAGAGTTTTTAAAATTCAGATTATATTTTACAGAGCAAGGTCCAAATAAAGACAAGCTGAGCCAAAACTAAATATATTCATAATCATTTATTTCTATCTTGTTTTCAAAACCCAATCAACTTATTAAAAGCCATTTAAAATATACGAGATACGTGCATACATATATATCTAATATAAATTAAAATATATATAGACAAACACCCAACATACAACAAAATTATATTCAAAACAGCTAAAAGAAAAAGCTAAACCTAAAAAAAATAATATACATAATTAAAAGTATCCGGATTTAAAATTATGTATAAAATCCATAAAACACAGATGCTTTTTAAATATTGTAAAAATGTTTTTATGAAGAAGTTCACCCAGCAAATACCGCACCGTTAAATGATCAGTTTAAAAAAAAACTTAAAACAATGATGGTTAAAATCAGAACGTGAAATTAAAACCTGAAAAACAATATATGGTTCATCACACATTTCACACAAAGGTTTCATTTCATTTAAAATCAGATACTTATGTGTGAAACGTCCTATGTTGTTGTTGTTACTAAAGACACTTGGACAAGCCAAGCTCGCTATGCCTTAGCTATGCGAATTTAAGTCAATTGGGAGCGTCTTTCGTTTTAATCAGAGTACCATGACGGTGAAAGTACGACTTTGCTCTACACACATGCCATAGGTACCCGTTTATAGGGTAGGTAACCATTCACGCATCATTCATACAAGGAAGGGACAAAGACAGGATAGATAGAGAGGAAAGTACATCCATGCCCGAACGGGGATTCGAACCCAGGACCTCCTTATCCGCAGTCAGGCACGCTGACCACTAGACAAGTTAGTCGGCGAAACGTCCTATACGTAGGTGGAATGATTGATTTTATGTTCACACTTCGTAGCGGTGAAACTAAAAAGGAAATTAGAGAGGAAGTTGTGATATTTAGTTTGTTCTGACTTGCATACTCCACGATTCCTGCCAAAGTGAATAAAGCTTTTAATGCCTATTTTTCACACTAGAGGGGAACAGAAGGCTGAAGTGGAGTAGACGCAGACTTAGCGGCTGCATCAAGCCTCTCGTCACCTCAAGACCTACATGCCCTGGGATCCTACAGAAAACAATATCACATCCTTTGAAATTAAGTGAGTTTATTGTGTAAAAAATCTACGACACAACACAAGACATGTATGGATCATGCTTACGATATGGAAAAAAAATTAAAACTAGATTTTTATTTACTTTAAACAATATGGTTTTCGTTTAGTTGAAGATAATAACTTGACTTTAAAATGTCTGCATTAGAGCCAAACCCATTCAGAGGCATTAAATAAAATAAAAAAAATTATTAATAGAAAACTGCCGAACTTCTCAAATAGGGGTTACATTAGTTTGTAAGCCGACCGATGGCTGAGTGGTTAGCGCTCCTGACTCCTGAGCTGTGGGTCCTGGGTTCGAATCCCGGTTTGGGCATGGATGTTACTCTCTTTCTCAGTTCTCTCTGTGTTTCTCTAGCCCTTCTTCCGTGATGATGTATGAATGTGGCCCACCCTATAAACGGGTTTGTGGTGGTTTGACGCGGGTAACGCTACTCGCCTCCGTGACTTGGTTCACAGGTGCCCGCTGGGTAACGACAAATAAGTAGCAGTTTCTGGCCTTGTTGTGGCATAGGGTTCATCACCCAAGTGTCCGTCGTTGGAAAAAAAACATTAGTACCTAATGTATCAAACAAATTTTAGACAAAAAATAGCGATCTTAGGGGAAAAAAACAGTCCGCGCTTTCAATAAACCATTATATGAAACTTTAATCGTAGTCAAAAAGTAAAGATCCGAAACTATACATTTCATTCAACATTTTATTTAATACATTTGAAATTATAGAAGGTTCAAAATTTTACTGAGAGAAGTTCTCTCTTACTCTATTAAATAGTTGGTCACAGTAATTCATTCGATACCCTTGTAATTTTAATGGCTTTGGAATTAAGTTTGTAAATTATAATTGAAAGAAAATTAGAATTTTTAGGAATTTGAATACATTGTACATTTTTCAGATAATGGACAATTTCATTGAGGAAAAATTGTGAATTCAAGTGACATTCAAAAATTGTATTTCTTTTAGAATGTGAACTGTAAATACCATCATAAAATATTAAGTATTTAAATTATATTAGAACATAATAATGAACAAAAGGGATTACAATTGCTCACCTTTCACTATTATAACTCAATCGAGAGAAGATTGTAATGTAAAACTTACTAATATTTCTCTATGTCCTTTGTGATTCATTTTAAACATCATCCAAACGGATATAACTTCAACAATTAAATAGAGGAATGATTACAGAAAAGTTTCCTTTTTCTATTGCAAACCGTCTTAGTATTAACTGCATAACAAGCACAAGATTTTATTAACTTCATGACATCATTTTTTGAAGTTAAGTATTTTGTAAGCATTTTATATAAATAAAAGGAAACTAAGTTTTGTTTGACATCCAAACATAACTAAATTTATACAATGCGCTATGATATCATTTAAGATTCCAAATTAAGATTTATTTATGTATTGCTAGACTAAATTTGCTGAGCTCGAAATTTCATGCATTCATTGTCGTGTGCCAGCTAGGCTGGCAACATGGGGTGCGCTGCTCCACTTTTCCAACTGAACCCTATTTTGGTGTGGAGTCCGACTTCCTCAGTACACACATGCCATAGGGACACGTTTATAGGGTAGGCAACCATTCACACATCATTCATACAAGGAAAAGAAAAGACAGGATAGAGAAAGTGATCCATGCCCGAACCGGGATTCAAACCCAGGACCTCCTTTTCTATAGTCAGGCCACGTTGACCACTAGACAAGTTGGTCGGCCTCAAAATTTCTATAATTTATAATTAACTGGAACGAACCAAAACATTTTTAGCGCTGCTTCTCAATTCTCCTAAGTTTTGATATAGATAATTCAAAACTTATATTATTCTTATAAATTTCCCAAAGTCACAGAAATCTAATATTTCTGATTTCTTCTAAAACTCTCTATAATGCAATAATAGGTTAAAAGAAAACTGAAAATATATTAATTTAGAATAACAACATGGAAACAGTATTTCTCATTACGCATTTAATGAAAAAAAGTAAATGTTCTTGATATTTCAGAGCAAAATATTACAAATATTTCCTCATCAAACTGGAAATTAAGAATGGCAAAATTTTGACATCCCATACTATAACCATAAACTTTTTGTTAAGTCTTGTAAATTTGAGATGTATGATGAAATCTTTATCGTCTCATGAAAAATATTAATAACAACCATCTCCCGTTATTTACTCTGGAACTATGATCGAACTTAGAACCTGTTCACTCGAAAGAATGTATTCAATTAGACTTATGGTGCATCCTATAGCGAGAATCAAATTAAATTTCCTTGCCATTCAACGGTTATTTTTGTATATGGAGTCTAATTAGGCCAGGACCTACAGTTTAAAGAGCATTCCGGACAACTATTACCATCCGTGCCCAAAGTGCGATTCGATTACATGAACTCTTGAACCAAAGACCAGAGCAGTTATCGTCAGACTACCAGCTCAGTACAAACCAAACTCGATGTCGTCTTGTAAGGGGTGTTTATTGTAGTTTTTTCAATCCGTTAATATATCTATCTGAAATCAAATCATTTCAATACCAATTATTTTTAAAATTGCTCTATTAAACATTGTAATAGCCTTTCGAATATAAGTTAAAGCTACTACCTACAACTTCACGAATTTTGCAGAAAAATAACTTATTTAAACAATGAATAGTTCATGTAATTTAATAATAAATTAAGTGCCTTAACGACTTTAAAAAAAATGTTTCAAAAAATAAAATAATGAGGGAAAAAATTACACTGTCTTTCAAGCGGCACATTTAATGTCTAAGCTTAAAATACGAAAAAGAAGCTTCAACTTAAATAAAATGATATAACTATATTTTGTTATTTCATTCATATAAAATACTGAACATTTAAGATTTTTTTAAATTGAAATATACATTTGGTTTGTTTGGCGCTCAACGGTCATTTTTTGCACACGAGGGCTAATTAGACCGGGACCTACGGTTTAAAGTGGATTCCGAACCACTACAAACATCCATACCCAAGGTGGGATTCGAACCCACGAACTGTTGAACCGAAGGCAAGAGCGCTAACCATTCGGCTGCCAGCTCGGCTATTGAAATATACGATATAATGATAATAATTGGTATACAGCATGCATAAACATAGGAGCGAAACTGACCAAGTCTTCATTCCCCTTGTTTCACAGAAAGTACAACGTTCTTCGTTGTAGAAGGTTCAAAGTTCAAATCCAGTTGCTGTAGAACAAAAAGTTTGATCTAGTTTATTTCACTACTTACGATGAATTTTGCTTACGAGTAACTGAATAAAATTTACTCGCGTAGGCAAAAATTTGAAGATAAAAATCGACAAAGACTTACAGACTCTGAACAAAAATTAATATCTAAGTTGGATATAAGATTCAGCCCCACCACAAAATGAAAACTAAACTACTGACCATATAGCTCTGCCTGAACAGGAGATGGGATTCTATCTCTTATACACACATTCAAATATACCCGTGTATGCGTGCATCTAATCAGTGCATTATACAATTACTCTTCAGCAATATGTGGTTTGGAATTCCATAACTGTCCATTTCAATACCTTAATAGGCATGTCTTTCAAGTATCGAGATGGTATAGCAGCAATCTAGGTACCTACCCCAGAGTAATTTTGCTGCCACATAACATGCTACAAAACTTAATGCCAGTCAAGTGCTTATTAGCATTGCAAATTCCGAAAGGTTTAACTCTCACACGTTAATACGGAATAGCATTTCTGATTAACCTTTCCATTGCATATTTTTAGAAACTATGATTGCTTATACAGTGAGTGTAAAAAGTATTCGTACAGTACGACAATTGATTTAAAAAAGATCCATTCATAAAAATTATAAACATGAATTCCGTTTTAATTAATAATAAATACATAATAGAACATATTTTCACTAGTTTCATGTGAAATTTACAGAAAAATAGTTTTATACATGAATAAATATTTATAAAACTGTAACAACCCAACGTATTATGGTGTAAAAAGTATTCGTACACTAAAAGAAATGCAAATTTTTTTGTTATATTTTGTGATTGGTTTAGCCATTAATATGTAGTTAATTGACGTTATCTTGTAAGTTACTTAAAATGTTCTTCAGTGGAAATTTTAATGTAGTGAGAAACTAGAAATTCTGTTATGGGTCGTAAAAGTAAAGCGACAAGTGTTTCCGAAAGAGAACTGATTTTAAAGCTCCGTAAAAATGGTAAATCGTACAACAAGTTTTCTGATCTGGTTGGTAGACCCCGTTCAACTGTGCAGTCAATCATAAAAAAGTTTGCTGCCATTCTAACGGTTCAAAACAGTTCTTGTACTGGGCGACCATGTCTATTGACATCATCTGACAGACGGTTTCTGGTACGTTCATTAAAGAAGGATCCCAAAATAAGGGCTCCTACATTAACATCAGAACTGAAGAACATGGGAACAGCAGTCTCCGTAAGTACTGTTCGAAATACATGCAGAAATGAAGGTTTCCATGGCCGTGTTGCGAGACGAAAATTCTTTGTTAGTGAGAAGAATCGGAAGCTGCGATTGTCTTTCGCCAAGCAATACGTTATGAAAGTCCAGATTTCTGGAAAAAGATTATCTTTACAGATGAAAGTAAATACAACATATTTGGATCGGACGGGAGACGAATGGTATGGAGAAAGCGCAATACAGAAATGCATCCTATGAATTTAATGCCAACAGTGAAACATGGTAGTGGAAGCCTGCTTGTTTTGGGGGTGTATGAGTGCTTCTGGGGTGGGCAAATTAGTCTTTATTAAAAGCATTATGAATCATCAACTTTATATTGACATTTTTAGCAATAATTTAGGACCTAGTGCAACAAAAATGGGCTTGAATGGTGATTACGTTTTCATGCATGATAACGACCCCAAGCACACAGCCCTAAACACAAGGCTCTAGATACTATATAATACCCCAAAGTTCATGAAACTTCCTCCTCAATCGCCGGACCTCAACCCCATCGAGAATTTAGGGGACGTTCTTGATAAAAATATTAGATCCAGACATATTTCTAATAAAAATGATTTAGAATCCGCTCTTAATCAAGAATGGGACGCCATATCTAGCTCAATAACAGCAAAATTGGTGGAATCGATGCCAAAGAGACTCAAGGCAGTTATTCGAGCTAAAGGATATCCTACAAGGTATTAGCTGTAATATTATGATTGTGTTGGCCAATA
Source organism: Latrodectus hesperus (assembly GCA_037975125.1). Classification (NCBI taxonomy): domain Eukaryota; kingdom Metazoa; phylum Arthropoda; class Arachnida; order Araneae; family Theridiidae; genus Latrodectus; species Latrodectus hesperus. The sequence goes on from CM075851.1 coordinate 22,544,822, forward strand.
TATGCCTGATGTACGAATACTTTTTACACCACAAGATGTTGGAGTGTTTCAGTTTTGTAAATATTTATTCATGCATAAAATTATTTTTTTGTAAATTACACATGAAACTAGTGAAAATATGTTCTATTATATATTTCTAATTAATTAAAACGGAATTTATATTTATAATTTTTATGATCGGATCTCTTTTAAATCAATTGTCGTACTGTACGAATACTTTTTACACTCACTGTACTTGAAATTTAGTTTGACTAGGTTATCGTACATTCTTTTTTTCTACGCGCAAGGGCTAATTATACCGTAATTAACAGTTTTAAAATGGTTTTCGAACCACTGCAAACATTCAAGGTCGAACTCGACGTCCACATTGAAGGTTAGAGTTAATTATATTCAAAATTATATATATATATAATTAAAAAATTTTTCATTCAACATTCATTATATGCATGAGGAAAGTTTTTATGGAGATTTCATTATTTGGCAAATAACAATGATCTAAAAACATTGATCTTTGAAAATTCAAAAATAAAATCTACCTACTCTAAGTTAATGCATATTTTTTTGTTTCACTAACAAGCAATGTTTAAAAATCAAATTGTATTCACAATTCCACAAATATTACAAATGAAATAATAAATAATTTGTGATTCATTCTTTCGATATAAAAAGAAGTTATGGACTAATACAAACTTAAGAACATTTTACTTGGATTTCGTTCATTTAGCATTATGGTTTCTTCTCTCATAAGCATAAAATCTATTCAATATCATTTTAAAAAAAGTATTTCTAAATGAATTACAGCATTTTTCAGTTAAAACGGTTGTGGTTGACTAGCAATGAGCCAAACTGACATTGAACTCTCATCTAACTCTGATTATGTATTAACGTCAATTTAACTTCAATTTTTTGTCAGAAGTTTGTGGCAACAGTAATCGTAATGCAATGCGTTGATATTTACCGAAGTTTGATTAGTAAACACTGCCACACCCCCTATCATCGTTCTGTTTTCTTACGTGCCAGTAAATTTAGTTTAATTTCTTTAGATAAGATTAATCAACATAGATAAATCAGTCAACCTGACTAAATTTGGGTTACAGTTATAATTTTTCTATAAGCCATTTTTAGAAACAAATATTACAATGCAAATAAACATCATTCGCTTTATGGAATAACCAAAAGAAAGAAACATAATAACCATACAGTAAACATCCGAAAATCAGTTTTTTTATTCAATTCAACGTTCCAAATTTAAAGCTATACAAGATTGAAAATTTTATTGTTATCTCTCTTAAGAAATATATACTCAGATAAATTATTATCATTATTTCATTCGATGTTCTCGTATTTTTAATGACAACAAATTTAAATTTACAAGAGATATCTGGAAATTATACCTCTATTAAGTACTTCAATTTCATATAATTTTAAATTGAACAATTACGGAAACCAATTTTACATTTACTAATTATTGCAGATATCATATATTCCCTATATTTTCACTCACGGATATTATTTGGAGGAAAAAATAACTATGCAGATTTTAAAAGTAAAATTAAACACTATAATAAACAATGTATAAAAATGATACGATAAAACATTTGTAATTTTAGATTATTTAAAATAAACTAATTCCAAGAGTTACTATAAATGATTAAACAAAAATAGTGATTTTAAATGATTCTTGAAGATTATATACATGTTAAAAGATAAACTGACATAAAATAGTCTGTTCATTTTGAAAAATTATTATTCACAAAACTAAATTATGGTGGGAAATTAGAATTTTTAAATGAATTTAAATATTTTAATTTGTATAACCTACTAAATAATTATTACATAAAATGTCAATAAATCAAAAATAAATATGCAAACGTGGAATTAGTTCATACGGGAACAAAATTAACTTTTTAATCAAACTATTCTTTGTTAAAAAAAAGTTCAATAAATTCTCTGAGCAATAAGTATTAAATTAAAGAGAAAATAACATTCATAAATAGACGTGTTTAAAAACAAAATTTTCATTTCAATACAATGCTTACTATTTCCACATTGACTTTGTTATGCATCTTCACACATCGAACAGAAATTCACCTTCTACAACGTTTGCGCCGGTTCTTTGTTTACTGTCTTACAAGGTTGCCAATAATATCAGGGTTGCTAGGGAAGAGTAAAATGAAGCCAATAACTGTTCGAAACTCCCTGCGCACATTTATTTTTGGCGCCAATAATGTCCAAAGAACTTACATCTTTTATAAGTTGCACACTAAGCTTACTTATTCTTTTTTCATCTGTTTTCTGATGAGGCAAGTATTTTTTATAAGCGGTTTTTTTCCTTACTATTTCTTTTTGTTATTTTTTTCTGTTCATTTTATATAAATAAGTTTCTCATTCTCTCAATATATTCACCATTACATCGATGAAATAACTTTTTCAATATAAGAAAATTTCCCTCATCCTGCGTGAATTTATTTGACTTAATCTCTTTCCGCTTCATACTTCAATCATTTACCATTTAATTTTGTCAAGAAATTAATTTAAAATACAATAAATAGATATAAAAAGATTTTTTTTAAAAAATCTATCACATTTTTTTTAACTCTACTACAGAAAAAAATCACAATATAAATTACCTTAGAATATTGAAAATCAAATATTGAATATTTAAAAATTTATTTTATTTGTTTTCGTTTTTCAGAATACAGCATGAATGACTATATCTGTTGTCCGCAACTTAATCAAGAAAAATTTTCAATGTGAAACTTATCAACATTTCTATTCTTTGTGATTATTTTTTAAACATTCATATGGATGGAACTTAAACATTGTAAACTGACAAATAGAAGCTCATTTTTCTATTGCAAAGCGTCTTTGCATTAACTTCATTAAAACATAGTCGATTATAACATTTTTCGAACATTACTTTAGAAGTAAAATATTTCGTAAGCACTGTGGTTTCGCACACAGAAAATTTCAGAGCCCTACTACCTCCTTTCCGATAATCAGAGACATGGAAAGAACAACATTAAGGACTGTGTGACCTTGACATTATTTTTAACTTTTAAATTTCCGAGCCATATTGAAATCGAGCTGTATTGTTAAGTATATGGAGAAATTTATTTGAATATTTCACAAGTTCTATTATGACTAGACCTTCACTTTTTGTAGATTTCGATAATTCGTAAGAATAATTTATCTTCCTTTGAAATTTACTTTTAAATTTTTTTAAAATTTTCTCAATATTTTGAAGACGTACTTAAAACATATATAATTTAAGATAAAGAATTTAGAAATTATATATAAAAAATGTTATCTATTGTTTATATATTTATAAATACCAGGAAAATGTTTTTTATTCTATATATCATAGATTTTTCTTATTTTTATAAATAAAGCTTATACTGTTTTAAAGAATTAGCAACGCTCACATGGTAGACGAATACTTGGTTTTTTGAGGAATCAATCCAATCCTATTTTAATTAAGAAACTCTTCTTCTCTCAGAAAAGTTTTGAATTCGGATTTTTTGCAGTTCCAGAAGCTAATTTGAGGATACTTTCACTGATCTCCAACAAACGATGGGCGAGTTCGTAGTTTTCAAATCCTGTATCTTCCCATCTAAACCGCGTTGTTTTATTTCAAAATCGCAGCAACTTATTTCATTTTTTTCATTGGGTATAACTATTGTGAAATTATGTGAATTACATATATTTGTTCTAAACTTAAAATTGCAATATCAGAAAGTCTATGCTGGTGATGAACATATATACTTGAGCTTCATTAGAGAGTCTTTAAATACTTTAAATGAAGTAGGCGACCAAAACACACACAAATGAAAACGAAATAACATTGGATGTAGGAGTATTTCGCACAAAAATTGCTCTGGCAAAGCAGACATGTTGAACTTTTAACAGCAGCTACCAGTTCAAATCACTCACACGCACATAATAAGAAAGATAATATTTACTATAATTATCCCTATTAAGTAAAACGTATGACTAATAATAGGGTACATGAATTTATTGATATAAAATAACAAACTATAATAAAATGCTTTGCATTTCAGTTAAGGATCTTTTCTGAATATTGTAAAGTTCTTAGCTACAATTAAAATTCATTTTTTAAGTAAAAATAAAACTGCAATGATAATGTAAAAATATTGACTAACAAAAAAGCATACAATATGCAGTTCATTCCATTTAATTAATTATTTCATAAATAAATATATTTCAGGGTATCTCATTTATAAAACAGGGTATAAAAAGTTATTAATTAACCTACGTAGTATTATATATTATTCAAATTTATATTTAATTTCATATATAATACACTTGATATATCAAATTAAAGTAATGATAAATAATTATTCAGTTCTTTTTTCCGAATTCTTTATTCAAAATTTTTGTTGCATTGATTGGGATGTTAATTAACTAACTGAGAATTATTAATCACTTTCAACTTTAATTTAAAAGATCTGAAGTCGAGATTAAAGTTTTTTACATATGCACATGAGTTAAATTTTTTACTGTATAAGAACCAATACAGCCAACTTTATGAGTTTTTCATAATTATCTTATGTATATACGTTTATTTACATTATTCTCAATTCAGTTAAGAAATTTTTACAGCAAAAGTTTTACTTGTATAAACTTTTTTGCCACTGAATACAAAACTGTACAATATATTAAGTGATAGTGAAGTAAAATTGAATTAAATAGAAATGCAAATGGTTTTATAAAAATATATATTAATTCTCTCTCTCTCTCTCTTTTTGATTATTCAAAGTATCGAAAAAACTTAAATTTTTTTAAAAGTATTTTTTGTATAAAAACTTTTTTGTGAATAATCTTCAGCATTTTAAAACATAAATTAATGAATATTCTGATACATGATGTGCATATTGTGCTATAATACATTTAAATAATAATTTTTAAGGATAATTTCCTTTTTAAGTGATTACCTGTATCTTTAGAACCGAAATAAATAAATACATTTGCTAAGTCTAAATACAATAAACTTTCAAACATTATTAAATTTCTATTAAGTGAAAAAATGTATTTTTGAAGTACGTGTGTGAAAATCAGCGTTCATCTCAACCACACAAGGAAACTCTCACAAGAGCATGAAATCAAGAATTAGAGAACCTGTAGTTATTGCTAAATTTACTTAGTTTAGTGGGAAAATTTAAGATTTTCAGTTTTTTAAGAATATCCTGAAACAGAGATTGGAAGGGATTCCATTTTATTTAATCAAGAATCAGATTTTAAACAAATTTCACAGATGCAGTTTAACTTTATTTTATAATTTAAAAATAGAAATTCAACTTTGAGAAAATTAATACTTTGGAATTTTAAACAATTTTATTCAATTCTTAAACTAAAAATAGAAACAGATATTTAAAAATTATTAAAAGTTTAGTTTTAAGTAAGAATGACCAAAACTTAAAAACGTATAAAAAAATAACTAAGTATCACACATACACAAAATGTAAATTAAAATGCAAAGGAAAGCTTTTGAGATAACAGTTTTTCACAAGTAAAGGTCTGAACTACTCAGGCACTTTACTGAGTGAAGTTTAGCAATATCTTTACATGAGCTCACTGGTTTGATTTCACATCAGGGACCTCGTGGAATGAAGCTCAAGTGTCGGTGCATGAGCTCATGGGTCTGTTTAAGCAACAGGGACCCCGTGGAGTGAAGCTCAAGTGTCGTTGCATGAGTTCACAGGTCTAATTCCAGATCAGGGACCCCGTGGAGTGAAGCTCAAGTGTCGTTGCATGAGCTCACGGGTCTAATTCCACATCAGGGACCCCGTGGAGTGAAGCTCAAGTGTCGGTGCATGAGCTCACGGGTCTGTTTCCACAACAGGGACCCCGTGGAGTGAAGCTCAAGTGTCGTTCCATGAGCTCACGGGTCTGATTCCAGATCAGGGACCCCGTGGAGTGAAGCTCAAGTGTCGTTCCATGAGCTCACGGGTCTGTTTCCACAACAGGGACCCCGTGGAGTGAAGCTCAAGTGTCGTTGCATGAGCTCACGGGTCTGTTTCAACAACAGGGACCCCGTGGAGTGAAGCTCAAGTGTCGTTGCATGAGCTCACGGGTCTGTTGCAACAACAGGGACCCCGTGGAGTGAAGCTCAAGTGTCGTTACATGAGCTCACGGGTCTGTTTCCACAACAGGGACCCCGTGGAGTGAAGCTCAAGTGTCGTTGCATGAGCTCTGTTTCAAAAGCTCTGTTGCATGAGGGTCTGTTTCAAAAACAGTTTAGCAATATCTTTACATGAGCTCACTGGTTTGATTTCACATCAGGGACCTCGTGGAATGAAGCTCAAGTGTCGGTGCATGAGCTCATGGGTCTGTTTCAAGCAACAGGGACCCCGTGGAGTGAAGCTCAAGTGTCGTTGCATGAGTTCACAGGTCTAATTCCAGATCAGGGACCCCGTGGAGTGAAGCTCAAGTGTCGTTGCATGAGCTCACGGGTCTAATTCCACATCAGGGACCCCGTGGAGTGAAGCTCAAGTGTCGGTGCATGAGCTCACGGGTCTGTTTCCACAACAGGGACCCCGTGGAGTGAAGCTCAAGTGTCGTTCCATGAGCTCACGGGTCTGATTCCAGATCAGGGACCCCGTGGAGTGAAGCTCAAGTGTCGTTGCATGAGCTCACGGGTCTGTTTCAAAAACAGAGACTCCGTGGAGTGAAGCTCAAATGTCGTTGCATGAGCTCACGGGTCTGATTCCACATCAGGGACCCCGTGGAGTGAAGCTCAAGGGTCGTTGCAGGAGCTCACGGGTCTGTTTCAACAACAGGGACCCCGTGGAGTGAAGCTCAAGTGTCGTTGCATGAGCTCACGGGTCTGATTCCAGATCAGGGACCCCGTGGAGTGAAGCTCAAGTGTCGTTGCATGAGCTCACGGGTCTGATTCCAGATCAGGGACCCCGTGGAGTGAAGCTCAAGTGTCGTTGCATGAGCTCACGGGTCTGATTCCAGATCAGGGACCCCGTGGAGTGAAGCTCAAGTGTCGTTGCATGAGCTCACGGGTCTGTTTCCACAACAGGGACCCCGTGGAGTGAAGCTCAAGTGTCGTTGCATGAGCTCACGGGTCTGTTTCAACAACAGGGACCCCGTGGAGTGAAGCTCAAGTGTCGTTGCATGAGCTCACGGGTCTGTTGCAACAACAGGGACCCCGTGGGGTGAAGCTCAAGTGTCGTTACATGAGCTCACGGGTCTGTTTCCACAACAGGGACCCCGTGGAGTGAAGCTCAAGTGTCGTTGCATGAGCTCACGGGTTTGATTCCAGATCAGGGACCCCGTGGAGTGAGTGTCGGTGCATGAGCTCACGGGTCTGTTTCCACAACAGGGACCCCGTGGAGTGAAGCTCAAGTGTCGTTGTATGAGCTTAGGGTCTGATTCCACATCAGGAACCTCGTGGAGTGTCGTCCAAAAGTGGTTGCTTTATGGCACGGGTTTGAATACATCATATGGAGCCCTGGATTGACGCTGAAGATCCTATAAGATGGATTCTAGATTTTATTAAATAACACGCGTGAATATGATTAGCTACACTTTCATACAAAAATTGGTATGAATTGAATAGTACGGGACCTCTGGAATAGCACTGATGAAAAATTGTTACTATTACAGTTAAGCATTATTCATCTTACCTGCTATTCCACAATTATAAAGTCAGATTTTTTTTAAAGAATCTTTTGCAAAGGCTCATTTGGAAAATAGAGTATTATAATTTCTGCAGTGGCATATGAGGGCAGCTGAAAATAGTTTTGTGGCTTAAGATAATAAGCGCATGAAAATAACCACATTAAACCAATTTACTAAACATCGTGGTTCAAAATACTGTTAAGCAGAGGAGTCTTGGTAGAGCTGTATCAGTGAGCTGAGTACAGCGAAATTCCCTGGAATCAACATAAACAAACACTCTCAAAGAAGAAGAATATACTCCTGCAGGAGAGGAGTGCAATTGTGTGGTTAAATGAACCATATTAGAAGTATAATAAAGTAAATTATAAACTCACAACTCCAGATGTTACTCTCTGCTGACATTACTTTTTTCTATTATATTTACTTTTCCACATCACTTATAATTTTCTATACTTCATAAAAGTAAATTTTATTTAGAAACTGTTTTTCATAAACTACTACACCACGTAAGTAAGAATAAAAAATTACACACTATGGTGATTCAACGCTGATATTGCAAAATCCTATTACTGATAGTGTCAATCTGTTTGTAAACTGCATATCTTGATGAATATGATATGTAAAATTTCACATTATATGGATTTGAAGATTCGATTGATACTTCTTGAACAAATATTTGTTTTTATAATATATTAAAATATTAATGCTTTATACTTTTTACACCGTTAATTCATATTAAAATAAGGTACAACCAAACAAAATAACCTAGTCTAGTATTTTTTCAAGTATAATCACTTTTGAATTTCACCTATATTTTATAAAACTCACATATGAAATATAGATAATGTTAATGATAAGATTATTAGTTTAAATGTTATTAATTTAGATAGTTTTTGAAAGGTTTAAAGTAATTGGAATATATAGTAAATAAACGTAAATTGGTGCTTACATGCTCCACACATACAAATACAATAACTAAAGCTTTTCATTTTAAAATCATTTACTTCCAATTGTAAAACATATTGAAATTACAAATTACAACTCAAAATATAAGAAATTATATTATTAATGAAATGAACTGGAATACATTGCTTATAAACTATAAAATAGAAAAGTTACATAAGTATGTTTTCAATTAAATAATTTAATCATTTCTAATTTACTCAGATACTAAGTACGAGAAAAATATCTGCAAGAATACTGGCAAAATCATTTAGAAGAAATATGTCAAAATAATTGGTCCTTTTAATGATCAGATCAAGTCTCTAAAATAAATATTCATTCCTAAAAGAAATTCTAGTAGTCAATTAGCAATCTTGTTTTTCTCAAAAAGATTTACATCAATTACATTATTATCCTAAGCTGAAAAAGTAACACATTTTGTAAGCGCAAGTGCAAAAAGTCAACATAAATGACTTAGGAAATATTTGCTTAATTTTTATTTTTGAATCAAAATTAAACACGAGTAGATTTTTCTCTCATTAAATTCCTTTTATGTTTTATTTATTATTTACCCATAAAAGTGTTTATTTACCTTATGTGAACAATTTTATAAAACAAGGTACACACACATCATTTATAAACATGATTGAAATACATTCTTAAGTTTCTAAATTTAAAATAAATTAAATAACCTAAAATTTGAAAATATTGGATGCTTAACCTATAAATGGTAATGCAAATCTGAATATTAAAGATGTCAGTTTGGAGATTAGTAAAAATTTGTGAAAAAAGCAAAACTTATTTTTAATTAATACAAATAGAAATGCAGATATAGTGGCGGCAAAAAGTATTGGCACAATATGTTTTTTGAACGTCAACTCTTAAGAAAATCATACAATTTTGATAATTTTTTCACAACCAGAAAAGAAATTTGCATTGATATAAATGTGTTATTAAAAATTTTGTTTAACTACCAATTTTATTTTAAAAATTAAATTGTTTAAGTAAATCAAGTGGAAATAAGTATTGGCACAACTAGTGTTCTCTAAATTTTGTGGCTAGTTTTGTTTCACTGTTTAGCTATAATACATAGTATAAATTGTGAACAAAGTTTCTAAGTGTATAAATTTATATAAATATTTAAATTAACTAGTTGCGTCTAAAACAAAAGAACTTAGTATAGGCACACGCGAAAAGATAATTTTGCTGCGAAATCAAGAAAAAACATATCGTGAAATTGCTGCTTATTTAAATTTAAGTTTTTCCTCAGTGAGAAATGCGTGTAAAAGGTATGAAGAACGTGGTACGGTTGAAAACCAAAAGCACACAGGAAGACCAAAAAAGCTAAATGCTAGAATGGTGAGAAAAGTTATGAAAGAAGTAAAAAAAAATAATTATGCCAGCGCGAGAAATTTGGCTAATATGGTCGAGTCAGTTTCTAAAGTGCAGGTCTCTGAAAGAACAGTAAGAAATGTACTGCACTCTGTTAGTCTACAACTGTCTACATGGCAGAACACCGAGAAAAAAACCTTTTATCAGTGAAATAAATCGTCAGAAACGCCTCGCTTTTGCCAAAGAATACATAAACAAACCTCTTGATTTTTGGAAAACTCTTGTTTTCACGGACGAAAGCAAGTTTAATGTGTTTGGTTATGACGGTAAAAGGACAATTTGGTGAAGAAAAAAAGAAGAGTTAAAGAAGAAAAATGTGATTGTTAATGTAAAGCACGGAGGTGGGCATGTTATGGTGTGGGGATGTGTTTCATATAATGGTGTTGGAAACCTTGTTTTTATTGAAGGCAATTTGAATACAGAAGGGTACGAGAACATTTTGCGTGATAATCTGAAAGCAAGTGTTACAAAAATGGGACTTCAAAGTGACTATATGTTTCAGCAGGACAACGACCCAAAACATACTGCACTCAGAGCCAAAGAATGGTTACTGTACAATGAACCAAAACAGCTTCACACTCCTCCCCAATCACCAGATATAAATATAATTCAAAATTTATGGCATTCTCTGGATGTGATGGTGAGAAAACACCACATTACAGGAAGGAATCATTTGAAACAACTTTTGGCTAAAGAATGGGACAAAATAAGCTTAGACTTGATCCGAAACTTGGTTCACTCAACGCCCAGGCGTCTCCAAGCCATTATTGATGCAAATGGACTTTTTACTAAGCATTAAATTTAAATTAAACGTTGTTTAACGTCATATGATGAAAATGTGCCAATACTTTTTTCCAAGTAGATTTATGTATTTTTTAATATTTATATAATATTTAAAATTAAAAAATTTTGTGAAGTACACATTGTTTCAGTTAATCATAAGCATTTTGCTTATTCTAAATTGAATGAATAATTTAATAAATTCAAAATTTGCAAAAAACTAGATGTGCCAATACTTTTTGCCGTCACTGTACATAAAAAGATCTTGATATTTACTCTATCAGCTACTATCAATAAAAGACAACAAATTTTACTGTTGTTATTGCCAATCCTATATGTCCAATTCAATACAATCCCAATTCAAATGCTGGACTAATTCCACAAGTTTATAAAACAGCAAGAAAATCCAAAAACATAATTGGTTTTGAAAAGGCCTGATTCAAGACAAAATTCAAGCAGCTCAAGATATGCTCAGGCGATGTCTATTCAACTTTACATTTTGACCATAGACTTAAAGCCTTTTGACCCTGCACATAATTGAGGCCCCTTAATTGACCACTGGCGAAATAAAAGTGAACTGGACTCATCTCATCATAAAGGGAAAGAGTTACAGCTTTGGCAGTCCGCATACACGTGGAAGACATGCTAATGGTAGAAATTAATTCTATTTTACTTAGAGAGTAAGTATGAGAAAAATATCTACAACAACCATGACAAAGTCATTTAGAAAAAAATTGCGAAAATAACTGATCTTTGAATAAATTATTAACCACTTATTGCAGTAAAAATATATAATTAATAAATTATCTCTGAATGGAAGTTAGGGGAAATTCTCCCTCTCCCATTTAAGCACATGAATTGCTTTATTGAAGATTAAAACAAGTTTCCAAAATAAAAATCCATTTCTAAAAAAATAATTCTAATTTTAAATTAGCAATATTTTTTTTCTTTCAAAAAAAGTTTCACTCCAATTACATTATTTTTCTAAGCTGAAAATTAACACAGTTTGTAAGCGAGCACAAAAAGTCAACATAAATGACTTCGGAAAATAATTACTTAATTTTTAATTTCGCATCAAAACTAAACATCAGAAGATTTTCACTCAATAAATTCCTCTTATGTTTGATTCAATAGTTACCCAGAAAAATGTTTATTTAATATATATGAATGATTATATAGAATAAAGCACACGCATCATTTTCAAACACGATTGAAATACATTCTCAAATTTCTAAATTTAAGGTAAATTAAATAATCTAAAATATAAGAGTCTCTCAATCTCTAGAAATGGTAATGCAAATCTGAATACTAGAGATATCAGTTTGAAGACCAGTAAAAATTTGTGAAAAAAGCAAAACTTATAATTTTTAATACAAATAGAAATCAGACACATAAAAAGTTCTGGATATTTACTCCATCAGCTACTATCAATAAAAGACACAAAAAGTAATTCAAATTATTTCTGAGTGAATTTTCTCAGAAAAATAAAAAATACAGCAAACTTCTAACTTTTAGATTATAGAAAAGTTACACAATTTTTTAGAAAGAATCTTTATATTTTCCCCTTTGATACAAAGAATGACAATGACAATATTTACTTTATGGTGTTTAGGGGAGAAAAAATTTAAATTATAATTGCAATTGTTAATTAACTAACATTTTTTAAAATTATTTTTCACTAACTTATATTGCACTTCTAAAAATTGAAATCTTCAGAAAAAACAACTAATTACCTGAAGAAGGCTGTAACAATATAAGAATCATTATTTCACTAGAACTAATCATCATTTATATCTTAATTAGAAACTTACAGTGACCATTTCAAACTTTCTAGATTAAAAATTTAAATTAGCTTTGCATTGATGACTATTTTTTTATAAAGGTTTGATTTTCAATTTGAAATAAATGCACTTCTCTAAAACAAAAAAAATCACTATAAGTTTTTGCAGCAAGATTTTATCTTAGTTTGTTTGTCACTCCACATGGTAATTTTACTCGCACAATGGCTAATTCATCTATGTTAATTTAAAGTGGATTCTAAGACAATACAAATATCCACGGCCAGGTATAATTCGAAACCACGATCAATTTAACCAAGGGTAAGAGCGCTGACGATTCGGTTACCTACTCGACTTAAACATCATGCGACTTTTTTCTTCAAAATATTCAAACAAACGGATATAATTAGTAATTGAAATTGCATTCGAACACTAAGTAGAAAAAGAACATATATATATATATATATATATATATATATATATATATATATATATATATATATATATATATATATATATATACGTTGCTTTTAGACACACATTTTTTTGATATATATGACTATCCAAACATATTTTATACTGTTCAGAATAAATATTTAGAATAAGAATCTTGGACATACTTAAAATGTTTGTACTTTTTACTTCAGATTTCTCATTATTATGATAGAATGGAACAATGAATTAACTAAATTACTACTGCATAATGAAAAGGCTCATAGGAGTGCACTTTTTGGTTCACTTGGAGAAAATGATATAAAAAAAACAATGAACTTATTATTGCATATTTCCTATTAATTTCTAAATTAAATAAAATTTTAAAAATAAATCAATTTTATGCTTTAGATAATTGTAAATTTTAAATGTGTTATATTTAAGAAAACAATAAAAATAATATATATATTCGCATTAATAATATATATACAAACATTAAAACATTTTTATTATTTCTCAAATCATTTTTACATTAAAAAGAATGGTATTTAAACCAAATAATTAATTCCTAACAATACAGATTCTTATATTTAATACATTTTTAATGATTAAAATTGACCGTTTAACCACGCCTAAATTTAACCTAATTTTAATTTAATTCAACACCATAATAATTTAGATTGTGATCATTCAGATGAATTCCGATTATAAAAATTAAATTATTTCAGGCTGTTTTCAATGACAAAAAGGCTCAAAGATGTTCAAGATATTAATTTATAAATATGTATTAACAGCAATCTCACTATTTTCAGGGAAATATCTAAATTTAATTTAAGGAAAGCAAAATTATTTAATACATATGATTTTGAAACAAAATAATACTAATTTTCATTGGAAATTGTACAGTGAAAATTTTCCCAAATTTTAAAATAGAACTTAAAATTAATTTTTATACACTTTAAGCAGATTACATTTAAGAACCATGAAATATTTATTGAGAAACTACCCTTATTGGTAAATGGAAACAGCGAAAACATTATTTTATTTTTCATGTATTTTCTAATCGTTTGAATTTTAATATTTTGCATTTGTATAAGCCATTTAATGAATAACTGATTTAGCATTTAATGATTAATAAAAACCGTTCATAAAATTAATGGACAGCTTAATTTATTCCTTAGTCCACATCTAACATCTATATCAAATTAGTGTCAATCACAAATTCTTTGTTTTTCTTATTTAGCCCCATGCCGATTATTAATGAAATAAGTTTGATAGGGGGGAAACGTTAGTTACAAATGTTTAATGTGCGATTGAAATATTTAATTTTTAAAATTTTTTAATTCGTAAACTATTTGTAAATTAATTCGTACTAAAACATTTTTAATTCGATATTTTATGCACCTAATTAAATTATTATGAAAATTATAATGCTGAACTAATATTATAATTTTAACTATCTACTTAATAATTTATTCGCAGAATTTCCATTTAACTTATTTAGGACGAAAAATGTAAAAAAAAAAAAAATTTGTAATAAAGGATTAAATAATTTGCGAATTAGAAGATAATATTTCAATTTAATAATCGATTCATTTACTTATTCTTATGTCTATAATTTATTTCCTTTTTTACGGTATTTAATGTTCGACTTCTATTAACTAAAAAAATGAAATGATAGCAAAATAAATAAAACTATATCGTAAACTATTCTCCATTATGTAGTGTGCGAGAACTGTAAAAAGCTTTAAAAACTATTCATACTATACATACTTTGTTATTCAATAATTATCATTAAAATAAAGAGAATTATCTTTTCTAAAAGTTAAGAAAAGAACTTTAGTAGATGTTGTAAATAATAGACAAAACATATTGTAATTATAAAATTTTAGCACTATCTGAAAATTTGACTCAACTATTAGTATTGAACAACACAACAAGTAGTAAAGAATGCAAAACACCACAAATCAACTTTAAAAGATTAAAAAGAAAAAATATCTCATTTTAAAATAGGGGAATGGCGTATTTACTTACGTATATAGTTCAATCTGACGAAACAACATTCTCCAGAGAAGCTCGTTCCACTGACGTCCAGGGTAGAAATGCAGCGAACTTTACTTGTCGTTAAATCGAGCTAAAGAAATTTGCTCCGTTTCTCGCGCATGCGTATTGATGCTTAAAAATGAAACAGAGAGAGGGCTGTCTGCTCTTCGTTTATATAGGGATTTAATTTAACTATTAGAAACGGTTGGGAAGAGTAGTAGATTATTCATTAACTTTATTTTGTTTCATTAATTATTTAAGTTTGTTAAAGTTATATATGTTTATTTATCTGTATATATATATACAGGTAACCCTCCTATAACACGGTATCTTATAACACGGTTTCGCTATAACACGATTCGTAAATTGCGGGAAAATTCGTACAACACGCCATTCTATAACACGGTTTTGTTCCAATGTTAGAGTTACGTGTTAAAAAGTAATATCAGTATTCTTAAGATAAATAAAAAAATAATATTTTTAATTACTGGAAAGGCTTATTTAAAAAGCATAATTAAGTTTAAAATTAACATCTTTTACATGTTACCTTGCTTGAAATACTTATCATTTTATTTATATCTGAATTACAGAGTTTGTACACTAATTTGGTTATGTTACAAAATGTAAGAAACTTTATTTTTTATTTTTGTTAATTATTATTTATGTGAAAACTATTGTTATATATTACTTAGAGTACAATATAATTTAATAAAAAAAAGTTTCTCTACTCTCCTTTTTTTACATAATATATGAAGGTAAGGCTTATATTATTTATGTAAGTTATAACATAATTTTATATACCGGGTGATCCAAAAGTCAGGACGAACTTTAAAAATGAATAATTCGAAAACGAATCACGATACGAAGATGCGGTTTGCACCAAACGGATGGAAAAGAAACCGGGTTTTGTGTGGCAATGAATAAAAAATAGTTCTGTTGGCGACCAACAGATGGCGCTATAGTGTTTTATTGCAACAAAAGATGTCTTACAAATGAAACAATGATTAATGAAGTCAGATTAATTACAGTTAATACTACAGTAAATGTTCAATGTACTGTCCATCATTCAGAAGTAAAGCTGTGAGACGAGTCACCACACCATTCACAACATTTAGTAGCATTTCTTGCGTTATGGCAGACACATTTTGGCGGATAGCATCTTACAGTGCCGCTAATGATGCCGGTTGGTCGCTGTACACTTTTGACTTCAAGAAGCCCCACAGCCAAAAGTCACAGGGTGTGAGATCGGGAGATCTTGGAGGCCATGTGTGATTAAAGTAACGACTGATAATACGATCCTCTCCAAATGTTGAGCGTAGCAGGGGTTGCACAGGCAGAGCAATATGAGGTGGTGCTCCATCTTGCATAAAGGTAACTGTTTGGAGTGCCTGTCGCGCTTGCAGTTCAGGAATAATGCTGTTCTGTAACAGTACTACATATCGCTTACCGGTGACAGAAACTGTTTGGAAACCTGTGTGTGTGACTTTCACGAAAAAAATAGACTAATTATGAAATCAGCAGTGAAGCCACACCAGACTGTCACTTTAGGCTGTTGCAAGGGTACCTCAACAAATGCATGTGGATTTTCTGTGGTCCACACTCGACAATTGTGGGTGTTAACAGCGCCAGAGAGTATGAAATGTGCTTCATCTGTCCAAAGCACAGTGTGAAGCCAGTCGAGCTGCTCTTCCATCTTATTGAAGACCAAATTCACAAAATGTCGGCGAGAGTCGAAGTCAGGAGGTTTCAGTTTTTAGTTATGTTGCAACTTGTAGTGATACCGTTGCAAAATAACACGAAGCGCTCTCCAGACACTTCCGTACGACACTCCTGTCTGCCTCGAAACTTCTCGAGCACTGCACTCTCCATGTGCAGCAACCGCCGACATGGCCTTGCACCGTCTGCTCCACTATCGTGGCAACAGCGGCTGCTGTTGAGGGACGTCCACTTCTTTGACGTGACGCCAAAGAACCTGTAGGTTCAAATTTTTTCACAATTTTGTTCAATGCAGAAGACGTTATTGGTCCTTTGCTATCTCGCATACCCTTCATGTAGCGACATGCTCGCAATGGCACTTTCCGAATTCTTATAAAACAGTTTAACTAAGAGGGCTTTCTCAACTATGGACAGCATTGCGATGCATACCAGCTTCGACTACCATTACCTGCTGCAGTTGCTTCTTTTTATATCATTTGTTGCTTTGCATAATCCTACATCAGAAATACGACAGCGCCATCTGTTGGTCGCCAACAGAACTATTTTTTTCATTGCCGCACAAAACCCGGTTTCTTTTCCATCCGTTTGGTGCAAACCGCACCTTTGTATCGTGATTCGTTTTCGAATTATTCATTTTTAAAGTTCGTCCTGACTTTTGGATCACCCTGTATATTGTAAGTATGCATTATTGCTTGTCAGTAATATTATATTAATCTTATAATAATAAATTACTTACTATATGTGCAAAAAAAGTTTCAGAAAAACGTCAGAATAGTGTTCCTACCACCTAACACTACTTCGTTGCTCCAACCATTGGATCAAGGTATTATTTTTACCTTTAAAACGAGTTATATAAGAATATCCTTACAGTGTATTTTAGACACAACCGATTCGGAATCAATTAGCGTAATGGAAGCTTGCAAGAAATTTTCAATCAAGCACTGTATCGAAATCATAACTTTGTCGCTGAAAGAAATAAAAACATCAACCTTAAATGCGTGTTGGAAGAAGGTATGGCCCTCATTAGTTGAAACAGAAAACATGCGTGAAACATCAGAAAACGAAATTGGTGCCATATTAAAAGTCGCTAAATCAATCGGAGGCAAAGGTTTTGTGGATATGGCTACTGAAGACATTCAAGAATTATTAGTAGAAGAAGTTGTTGACGAAGCTGATTTGATGGAAATGGCATCCCTGAATGCAAATCAAATAGATTTTGAGCTCTGATGAAGATTGTGCAGTTAAGAATTTAACATTAAAAGAATTACAAAAAGGCCTATGCTTAGCGGAAAATCTCGAGTCATTTTTCTTGAAAACAGACCCTTCAGCGGAAAGAAGTCGAAAATTCAAAAGGGAGGTGCAAAACTGTTTAACTCCATACCACGAAATTTACAATGACCTAGTAAGAACTAGTCAGCAAAGTTCGATTACAGATTTTTTAAGAGGGGAAAACATACAAAAATTTTAAATAGAGAAAAAAGTTCTGAAAGTGAAGGCGATATCGTTCCATCCAAAAAACGTTCTCGGTTGATTGTACTGAGCAGTGACGACGAATAAATTCCTTAAATTAGGGTTGCGTTAGATTAAAATATTTTTTTTTAGTTTGTGTTGGATATACATTAATTATTTAATAAAAATTAAGTAGTTTATGTCGAATTAAAAAAAATATTTGTTTTTAATAAGTTTTTGGAACGTAACCCCCCTTTTTGTACTAGTTCTGGGTCTCATACAACACGATTTCACACAACACGGCATTTTCTAGGAACATAACTACCGTGTTATAGGAGGGTTATCTGTATATATATATATATATATATATATATATATATATATATATATATATATATATATATATATATATATATATATATATATATATATAATCGCTAAAATATAATTAACATTACTAGTTTATAGTAATACTTATATATTGTTTTATTTTAAATAGCTGTATATACATATGGAAGTTTATTTTTTTATCAAAGTTTAAATAAGTATGTCTCTATTTTATAGGTTATATTTAAGATCTACATTTCGGCTGATTAACTTAGAATTGTACAAATTCAAAATTAGTTTAAAAACTTCATGTGTGTGTATATACCTTTATTGTTTAATAAACTGGAAAATGCTCAATTGGGAGAGAAAATGCTTAATGGTCATTCAAGCACTCACCATTTTTGTTCTGGAAAAGTAGTAATAGATAAAAAAAAAGTAAAGTATAAAATGATATATTTTCACTCGACAATTTCTGCGCATTCATGCAGCTCCTGCTGTTCATAGCAGCCAATGAAAAGCTGTTAAAAAAAGTGCTGATTTACAGACAGCTAGTACAGGTAGCTATATCTCTGATTCTGTATTGGCATATCCCCCTACCCCTCCTAACTTAAATAATAACCAAGCTAATGTTGCTTGTAACTCTAAAGAAAAAACCGCTAAGAAAAGAAATAATGATGGTGAGGACACTTTCGTATTTCCAAAAAAAACTGCTAAGGCCATGACTGAAAATGTCATCCCAACCCCAATAGAAACTAAAAATGCGTTCAATAGGTTAACTCCAGAGGAGGAAAACCAAGAACAAATGGACGCGGACCAGCTGACAACAGAGCCAGCACCAAAAATTCCCCCCATCATTGTTAGATATGGTGAGAGCCATTGTCAATTTATGACTGGACTAAAAAATGCTCTAAACAAAGAAATAGATGCTAGAACATCGGGAGAAAATTTAAAACTTCTCCCAAAAACGGAAAACGACCACAGAGAAATAACCAAATTTCTTGAATCAAACAAATATGAATACATTCTCCTCAGAGGGAAAAATGAAAAACCAAGAAAATTTGTCATTAGGGACCTCGCCTTGACAACAAAAAGTGAAGAGATCGCCTCAGATTTGGCCAGCAAAGGCTTTAAAATACATAGAGTCAATCGTATGACCAGCCAAAGAAATGGCAAGCTACTCCCCCTCTTTCTAGTTCAGGTATTCAATAGCCCTGAAGTATCAGGCATCTTCAAAATAAAAAGCATCTGCCATATTTCCAACCCCACAATAGGGCATTATCGAGGTTAAAAAAATATTATACAATGCTATAATTGTCAACGCTTTCACCATTCTAGTGAACTATGCCACATGACCCCCCGCTTCGTTAAATGTGCCGAAACGCACAACACTAGAGAATTTCCAAAAGACAAAAAACTTGAAACACCAATATGCTGCAATTGCGGTGGAAATCACCCGGCCAGTTATAGGGGCTGCCTTAAGTTCCCCAAAATAAACCAAAAAAAAAATTATTAAAACAAATTTTGTTAATAATGAACGTTCATTTGCCAACGTTGTCGCTGGACGAGCTGAAAGCTCTACCACTGTGCCACCCCAAGCTCAAAACAAACCAGTTAATATTCAAACAAGTTCTCCAGAAGGAGAAAATATTGAACAAAGATCAGACTCAAGTGATCTATTTACGCTCTTACGCGAAATTAGGGAAGCATTTAAGGGAATTATTATCCCAGATGCAATAAAAAGAATAAGAGCTACGTCAGATCGCATGGATAAGATGTTTCTTATCATGGATCTTTTAGATGAGGCCAGTAATAAGCAATAATGTCAGACAACCAGCAAAAAATTAAAATTTGTTCTTGGAATTCCTGCGGAATTAGAAACAGAATGACTAAGTTCCGTGACTTTGTAAATGAGCACAACCCTGATATTATCCTAATACAAGAGTCGTTTCTCACAAACCAAATTAATATTAGTCTTACAGGTTACCTAACTTATAGAAATGATCGCCCTGCAAATTCAACCCATAACGGAGGTGGGACAGTTATTTTTATCAAGAGTACTCTCCCTCACTACAGAAACAACACACAAAAATTAATAACGGTGGAAGCTACTTTGGTGACTGTCACCCTGCCCACTCTCCCCCACATTACTTTCTGCTCCACATATATTCTCCCTAAACCACAATATAGATACATTAATATGGATCTAGAAACACTACTAGCTACAAACTACGACATTTTAATTTGTGGAGACTTGAATGCCAAACATGCTGCATGGAATAACACACATTCCAACAAAATAGGAAAAATAATCAAAACATACGCTGATAAAGCAGAAACTACAATCCATGCACCTGACACACCCACTCATTTTAGCGCTAATACCGCTTCAACAATTGATATTGCCCTCATCAGAGGAATTAATTATGACACAACAATTAAAGACCTACCCGAACTCAGCTCTGATCATAACCCAGTCATGATCGAGTTCAACCTTAATATTCCTCTGTTAAAATCACCCACTATTCATAACACGGACTGAATTAAATACAAACAAATATTAAAATATAACCCATTCACCCCCATCAAAGTTAACACGGGAGACGAACTTGAAAACGAAATTATTCGCTTGGAGGCGGAGCTGCTCAAAGCGCACCGGGAATCAAAGAGGACATTTCCCCCCAGTCCCACACGCCTTCCCCGGTACTTGAGAGAATTAAAAACTAAAAGAAATAGACTAAGAAAAATATCACAAACCTATAGAAATGAACTAAATCAGAATATAACAAAGCAAATAATGAATTCAGAGCCAAGATTAGCGAATACAACACCACACAATGGAGAGAAAAATTAAAATCATTAACTACCCACGACTGCTCCATTTGGAAGGCCGTCGGCATGTTCAAGAGAAAAGTGCAACACTTTTCGCCCATTCAAGGCCAAAATCACATAGCCTACACAGATAAAGACAAAACTGAAGCAATTGCAGATGTTTTTGAAAAACAATTCACGACACACAATCTACATGATACACGAACTGAAAACCTGGTAACGCACACAATAAACAGATTTCTCTCCAGACCCCATATACAAGAGATAGAACGCACCACCCCTCAGAGGTCCTGGTTATAATAAAAAAGCTCAAAGATCAAAAATCTCCTGGTATTGATGGCATAACCAACTTAACGATCAAAAAAGCCCCCCCCCCTAAAATCTTATTCAAAATTACTATGCTCATCAATGAAATTCTTAAAATTACATACTACCCCTGCCAATGGAAAACTGCTTCAATCATACCAATACTCAAACCTAAACAGGAAAATTATCTACCATCTAATTACAGACCAATAAGTCTGCTCCCTTCACTTAGCAAAATTGCTGAAGGTATTAAGTATTCTTAACAGAATTGATACGTTCTTGAATGATAAGAATATTCTCATTCCTGAACAGCACGGGTTTAGAAAACACCATTCTACAACCCATCAACTGATGAGAGTTGGTGAAACTATCACCCATGGTTTCCAGTTGAAAAAAGTACTGGAGGAGTTTCCTTAGATATAGCCAAGGCCTTTGACAAAGTTTGGATTGGCGGACTAGTCTTTAAACTCATCACTATGGGTCTACCCGACCCACTTATCAGATTATTAATCTCATATCTTTTGGGACGGAAGTTCCATGTTCGCATAGGTAAAACACACTCAACACTTAGGCCAATATTAGCAGGAGTACCCCAGGGTTCCAAATTAGGACCTCGTTTATTTCTTACCTATGTGAACGACATAACTAAATCACAGCTCACTACACTGCATCTCTTTGCAGATGACACACTCATCCTAGCACAATGCAGGAAATTATCAAATATATCCACAGCACTAAACACACACCTACAGCTACTTGAGCTCTGGTTCAAAAAATGGAAAATTTTAATAAATGAAAATAAAAGCATAGCAATACTATTCACTAAAAAAAGAGCAATAACCTGCCAGAGAATCAAAATCAACGAAACAATACTCCCATGGTCTCCAACATGCAAATATCTAGGCATAACATTTGACAAAAAATTAAATTGGAACACACATCTCAAAAATGTTACAAATAAATTTAACCAAACAACTGCAACACTATACCCCCTCCTAAAATACAACTCTGAGCTCTCAATCGAAAACAAAGTGCTCATTTACAAAGCATACCTCAGACCATTTCTGTCCTATGCCTGCCCCCTCTGGGGCTATACCCATGACAGTAAAATTAAAAAATTAGAAACTTTACAAAATAAAATTATCAGACAGGCAGCAAAAGCTCCCTGGTATTACAGAAATAAAAAGATAAGAGAAGAACTAAATATACCAACAATCAGGTAATATCTAGCCAAAATTATGTATAACATGTATAAAAATATTAATAAAACTGAGAATCCATTAATTATAAACTTGCCACAATATAATGACCTTAGCTCCCATAATCGGCACCGTCCCCGCTCACTACTTCGTTACTGCCCTATGTTTCCTCACCAGCCACCTTGATTTACACACATAAGCAATACGTCCATGATAATACTAACAATTAACCTTTTTATCCTTCTACTAACAAATTAAAATTATATAAAACGAAAAAAAAATAAATAATATGTATATATATATAAACATAAAATAAAAAAATACAAATAAATAAATTGTATATAGTAACAAAAAAATAAAATAATAAATAAATAAAAAATAAAAATAAAGAATTCTATATGTTGTACAGTCATGTCTTAGTGTTTTTGCCTTGTAACTTTTATCACTCTCACTGTTTTTAGCAGTGGAGTTAAGGACTTTTCTGTATCTTTATAACTAATGTTTTTGTAAATATTGCTTATGTGTTATAATATAAATAAATTTCAAGACTAAAAATATAAATTTAATATTTAATTTCTTAATTATTCTACTTTAAAAAACTACTTTTTCTCATGTAAACTCTAATAAGCCCCGCTTACTTAAAAGCTCTACTCGATATGCCAATCAGAACAAGATATAGCTCCCAAGTTTCATTCCAGATATCCAATGAGGGTTGAGGTTCTAGGACCAGGCACCTCAGACAACTGCCAGCCGGCAATCACTTTGATTTCGTCATTAGCTTTGAATATTTTTGGACTTGAGAACGTTGTCTTCAGGCATAACAATTTTTTTACACTAACTGTAAGTAAAGGAGAAACGCGTTCCGAGTTAAAATATTAAATCAGACAGTAAATGAAAAACAGAATATATTTCGTAATAAATAATGCAACATAATGAACAATAATAACATTACAATAATAAAAAATTATTCAGTATTTTGCTGTTTAGTTTAAATTTCTTAATTTTTTTACGCTAAACACTGCATTAAAAATTACAGGATGGTATTAATATAAATATTTTGTTGCATTTTATTTTAAGAATAAAAGGATATTTTACATTTAATAGCTTTCATTGCAATAATTATGGAGGAAACTCTTAAGAATAAAAAGTTATTTTATTCTTAAAACAGGATAGTAAAATTATTTTCTCATTTTTGATGTGCTTCGATTTTTAAAATAAACTTGGTTCATTCATTCATTGTCGTGTGCCAGCTAGGCTGGCAATATGGGGTGCGCTAATCCACTTTTTAACTGAGCCATATTTTGGTGTGGAGTCCGACTTCCTCAGTACACACATGCCATAGGTACCCGTTTATAGGGTAGGCTACCATTCACACCTCATTCACACCAGGAAAGGACAAAAACAGGATAGATAGAGAGAAAAAGTACATCCATGCCCGAACCGGGATTCGAACCCAGGACCTCCTTATCCGCAGTCAGGCACGCTGACCACTAGACAAGTTGGTCGGCTTTTTTATAAAGGTCCTTCATTCATTCACTCATTGTCGTGTGCCATCTAGGCTGGCAACATGGGGTGCGCTGCTCCACTTTTCCAACTGAACCATATTTTGGTGTGGAGTCCGACTTCCTCAATACACACATGCCATAGGGACCCGTTTATAGGGTAGGCAATCATTCACACCTCATTCATACAATGAAAGGACAAAGACAGGATAGATAGAGAGAGAAAAAGTACATCCATGCCCGAACCGGGATTCGAACCCAGGACCTCCTTATCCGTAGTCAGGTACGCTAACCACTAGACAAGTTTGTCGGAATTAAACTTGGTATTACCTGGATTTGATGTAATTTCGAGATATAGTTAGAGTAATGTTTTTATAAAAGCATTTAAATAAATGTTTCATAGATTATGATCATAACATTTGTAATTGCCATCATATTTGTAAATTTCAAACAGATTTCAATGAAACTTTTTAAAAATAAAAATGAATCATTTGGAAAACTAATCCTTAAAAATTATTAAATATACTCTATTTTTGTACAAAATAAAATTTTGATTTAAAATAATTTCCTTAAATTCTCAGTGTCTGTCATTATAAATCTTTAATTTTTCATACAAGGAAAATTGCACGAAAGTGTTGCACACTAAAATGTTTATGATAATATGTCAATAGTTAAGCATCCCAAAGCACAATCAATAGCTCAATACCGATTCTCCAACACAACAACAGGTGCAGCTTGTCCGTATTTGGACCTTGAAATTAATCAACACAACAAAAGCTGATCATGAAAGTTTATATGAATAGTGATCAAAATGATATGTAATTAATAGTAACTTAAAAATGATGTGCAACGTTATTTTTTCAATATAAATATATTTTTTAATGCAAAGTTATGGAAAGAAAAAAAATTATTTAAACTAAACTATATTTTTACAGAAAATATATTTAATTTTATGATGAAATAATTATATTAAGGTTATAAATTGCTGAATTATTTGCTAAGCGTCAGTTACCAAATAAAAGGATTTTTCTATTACCAACAAAGTTGAATCCAAATCCAAGACATAATTGCAATGATAAATTTATTCTCAAATAGAGAAAAATACATTAAAGAACAAGTCAAACTCAATTTGATTACATTTTAGTTGCAGGAATTTTGTAATTTCCTTTTTTTTCCAAATTTTAACGATATGTTATAGCTACGAAAGAAATTAAGATTTAATAAATTTAAAGTAATTAAAGATGAAAAAAAGTAAGATAAATATAAATGCATATATTCATGTGAGTGTCTACTTTGTGAGTTCATAAATTTAATCATTTTTCGCACATATAAAATTCTATTCTTATAAACTGAAGACATCATTAGACATTTGGATCTACAGATAAAAGTGTGTCCGAACCACTGAAAACACCCTTTTCAAATTTAAAGGCACACCCAACAACCGCTGAAGGAAGTAACACCGATCTTTTAAGGAACGTTAGTAGTATATAGGGGGTGTATGGAACACCCCAAAATTACAATATTTTTTGCAAAATAAGGCCTATTTTGCAATTTTTATAGCTTTTTTCGGATAAAAATTTGCAAAATTAGAGCATTTTTGATTTCTAAAATTTAAACAAAAAGTGTGTTTTTCTTTAAAAAGTGATGATTTTTTTCACTATAAAATGCAATATTGTTACCTTTTTTAAAGTGCTTTATGATAAAAAATTGATAAAAAATAAGTTTTTTTTAATATTTAAAATTTAAATGGAATGTATGTTCTTTTTTGAATAAGAAATGCAATATTTTTATAAGTTTTTTGAAAAGGTAAGATATAAATTGCATATGTTTTTTTAAAAGAAAATCTATTTTTTCTATATGTAAGAAAGGTTTTAATTTATTTGATTGTCCATCACTACCAATTGATAATTTAACACGATCGTTTCTTTTACCATATGTAAAACAGGTTACAGATTCGGTATCAGTTGTTAAAGGTCTAGTAAATATAAATTTTTCTCCAATTTGTAATTGTATTGACTATGAGTACGATTTTCAGATTTAAAAAAAATTGTAACTTTCATATGTGTATTAGTTATTAGTTTTTAATCAGGTTCTAATAGTTTAGAACTCATTAAATTGAATTCTACAGGTCTAAAACCTGTTGTATGATATATTGCATATTTCTCTTTAATAGTGGCATAAAAATTTTGAGAATCGACATATTCTTTTGTTGCGACATCTTTATCACAGAATTGTCACTCTTACATTTCCAAAATTATACATACCATTTTTAATTAACGAAGGTACATATAATCCATCATTATCTCTTATTAATATATTATCACTCTTTTTATTATTAATGATTGTTTTTCTGTCTACATAATATTTATTACACACAACGTATTTATCAGTAGGAGTTGGAATATTAATTATTTTTTGTTTTTAGCATCAAAAGCATTTTTTTAAAACTAAAGCATTGTTTTCAAAGTAACGTTTATTAACAGCATTCGCTTCATTTACAGGATCTTTTATATTGCCAATTATTTGATCTTTAGCATCAAAACCACCTTGAGCTGAATGTATTAAACTTTACTGTTCTAATTCTTGTACAATTTTATACATAATTCATATTAGTTGTATCAGGTGAATCTTTAAGTTCTGAAACGAATGAAATTCTTTTATGCTTAGCATTATAATAATCAGATTCATAATTAATAAGAGAAGCATCTGATATCTAAAAATATAATCTGTGGATCATCAGCGAGGATTGCCTCTGAAATTCTAAGATGCTCTAGTCAGAAGATACGTTAAATCGTAGGCTTCATCACTGGGCGCTACTATTTCAGAAAACACCTCCATAAAATGGAGCTGTTTCAGCAAGACCCTATCTGCAGGAAAAGTCATACGCAAGAGGAAACGGCCAAGCATATCATTTACGAATGCGAGTCTCTTGCTCTCCCTAGATTAACTTCTTTAGGCATTATCCATACTAGAGAGTTACACCTAGACTCTATAAAAGGGTTATTGGACTTTATTAATAAAGTGGGTGACCCGAGCAACTGGAACTAGGAAACATTAGGTTTGGAGTTAATAGTACAAAATGCTGATAAAAGCAGAGGTGCCCAATGACATACGAACCCAACTCTAAGAAGAAGAAGAAGCAGCTGATATATTTATAACGTCTTGTTTATAATATTCATGAATTCTATTCACATATGATTTTATAGCAGTATCAGTTAATTCTAAGGTTTCATTTACATTTCTTAAATTCTTTTTTTCTATATCGTAATTTCTATCGTTTATTAATTTTAATCCTACCCCTAGAGGATCTGTAGGCCCTTCTTTTATTTCATCATCAAACAAAGGATAATAAGCTGTCATTTATTAATGTAATAAAATCATTATAGTTTCAGTGTTTTAATCATAATTATTTCTTCAGATTTCATATTCATATTTATTTATTTATTTCAAAATGAAGTAGAAAAAGTAATTTTTGGTAGTATTATTTTTTAACCTCCAATTGAATTCAATCATCAAATTATTCAGGTTTGTATAATTTTCATGGTTTTCTTGATTAAAACAAATAATAGGATATTTACTAAAATTTGAATAATCTATCATGCAACCTGTTTCTTTATTTATATTGTTCATTCTGCTTTCAAAAGAGCTGTATATATTTGATAATGCTTTTCATTAAATCCATGAAATAACTTACTGTTGGAACCTTTATGTTATTAATCATTAGCCAACATTCTGTCATATCCAAGTTATCAAACACCATGTTGTTTTGGTTCATATTTTCATTTCTTTCATCATATTTAGGAATAACGTATAAACTTAAAGCTACATCAGATGTTGGAGGAATATATAAGATCCGCTAGCATTTTTAATAAATAAATTTGATTTGATAATTTTATAATGATCCCAATTTATTTCTATAGGAGTATCAGATAATTTTAGTTGATTGAATTTTATAGCAACTGAATTTTTAAATCTAACATATGGTAATCAGAGAGAAAAGTCTTCAACAACTGCTTTGAAATCATGATTTTGAATATCTGTATATAATATATTTTCACTATCATTTCTTTGAATCTCTATTTTAATTTGAAATCCTGAAGTACTATGTTATATTCTCTGAAAAAATCAAATACATATTTTAATGTATTCATATTTTTACTGTTTGACTACCTTTAGTAAATTTCCATCTTTTTACAAATCCTTCACTAACTTTTTCATTCATTTTAAAGTTATTATAAAAATCAGTAATTTTAGTCGCATCGACCAAAGTTCCATTATATTTGAAATTATTTCTGTCAGCATATTCAGAAGTATCCATATAAAAAACATATTAGTAGCTTCAGATGTTGAGTAATCAGAGAGGTGTGACTTATACTTGATTCATGATTGCTTTATAATTAATAGTAGATTCAATTTCAGTATTTCCTTTTATTAATCTGCTCGAATCAATTAAACCACCCCATAGCGCCCAACTTGTCTAGTGGTCAGTGTGCCTGACTGCGAACAAATAGGTCCTGGGTTTGAATCCGGTTCGGGCATGGATGTACTTTCTCTCTCTATCTATCCTGTCTTTGTCCTTTCCTTGTATGAATGAGGTGTGAATTGTTGCCTACCCTATAAGCGGGTACCTATGGCATATGTGTACTGAAGAAGTCGGACTCCACACCAAATATGGTTCAGTTGGAAAAGTGGAGCAGCGCACCCCATATTGCCAGCCTAGTTGGCAACGACAACAACAACAAACCACCCCATTTACAAAAGTAATATATTCATTATTTATATTGCTTCATCAACTTTTACAATTTTAATTTCTTGTTGCAGATAGCCTTCAGAATATAATATATTAGCATTTGTATAATTTATAAAGAAATTACATGTAGTATTTTCATAGGAGTTATCTCTATTCTCATGTTTAATTTCTCTATATTCAAAGATTTCAACTTCATTATTATAATAATAATTAGTATCAACCAAATGATAAATCTTGTTCATTTATTTAGGATAAAAAATTTTCAATCCTGCACCATGTTTTTTTCTTTTTTGATAAAATCTCATTTAATCTCTCTCTTATGAAATCTTTAGATTTTTCTTCTATAATAGGTTCTTTTTCATCATAAAAGAAACCTATTTTTTAACTCTTTCTGTACAATCTGAGTTTATTCAATTATTTAGCTATTAATCTATACTGTACTTCTTGTCTATTTAAACCAATTAGTTCACCTCGATGATTTGTAATTTTCTTTCTAATTCTATATATGGAATCAGATTTAACTGGAAAAAATATAAGTTTTTCAAATTCTTTAGAATATAAGCTTCCAGGTGGATTTGTAGTTGTAAATGAATAAATCCCATCAGATTGAAAGTGATTTATATAAGCACCATTTACTATATCACAATGATTATAAATATTATCATTTTTATTAGCTATATCTGCTATATATTTACCTTCTTGTTCTGCATCTTCATATATTTTCCTAACATTCAAATCCTAAAATTTTGTAAAAAATTTTTTAGATAAATCAAATTTATAATTTGATTTTAACTTAATAGCAAATCTTTGTCTTTCTTCTATAATTCCAAATAATATTGGAGAATCATTTCAAAAGTATTTAACCATATAAGGATTCAAGCCTTTTATACTATAATGACCATTTGGAATAATAAAATCTATCCATTTCTTATCATCAAAATATGAAAATTTATTATTTTTGTCTGTAATGTTATTCCAAGAAAATACATAGAAAATGACTGAAGAGCTATTTCCTTAAAATTAAAAGAGTTAGATTATTCAATTATAAAATCTTCTGATTTACTAGCATTTTAAAATCTAAAATAAGGTACTTTATTTGTTTATAAGTAAGAATTTTTTCATTAGAAATACAAAGTTCTTGAGTAAATGAATATAAAATATCAATAGAGGATTTACATTTATTACTTTCAGTTACATATTTCATACAATATAAACCACATTTTACAGATGTAGGTTGTTGTAAAAAACTAGAATTATAACAAAATTTTATTTTCCTGAAGAATTTAAATAATTTACTATATTTTTAGGAAGAAAACCATTTTTTATTTTTATTTTTTCAAATTCCTATTCTCCAAAGGGATCAAAATATTCTACAAAATTGTATGTTGGATTATTATAGTAAAAAACCCAGTGAGTTCCACTACCTGTAGATTCATCTAAATTAATAATTCCATTTTCAAGTTTTGTTACATTTTTAGGTAGCATTTATATAGTAAGTGTACCTCTATATTCTTTTTCGTTTCTCATATTTTCTTGTATTATTTTGTTGGATATTCCGAGGGAAGATAAACCCCCTTTCGACAAAGTTTTTTTCAAAATCCCAGATCCTGAAATTTTATCTAATATTTTTTTAATTCCCCATCCTGCTGCACCACTAGCAGCCCCAAGTCCTAAAAATGTTAGAATAGGATTCCAGAATGGTAAAAATCCTCCAGTTTTTGTAATTTAGTTTCGTTAATTGTTTTACCTTTTGCAATTTGACTGATTTGTATATTGGTAAGATGTAAATAACTATTAGCAGTTTTACTTTTATCTATTTGCAAAGAAATTTCTTATCCTTTTTTATATCCAGATTTTAATTTTGAAATTTGATTATCACTTAAATAAGCTTTCTTGTTGCATACATTTATTTAAAGTAAAAATGTTTCATACTATTCTTTTAAATAATCATTTGTTAATGTTCCAAATTTTAAAAGTTTATCTAGCAGAAGAATTATTTGATTATATATTTTTTTAGTCTTAGAGCCTTTGCATATTTTATTTGTTAATTCATCTAATTTGTTTATACCAATGCCTATATGTTAATTTCCTGCTTTAAGAGTATTCAGTAATTTTTATACATTTTTAAACCAGTCATGTTAGAATGGCTACATTTATTTAATGTTGTATATTTCGTTTTTTCTTCTCACTATCTCATGATTTCTGTTTCTTGTTAAATTTCATATAAGTCTTTTATCCTCATCTCATTTAGATTTTGCTGTATTGTTTATTTCATCTAACTCTTCATCTGTTTTATTTAATAGCTCAGAAGGCAATTCTAATCCTACATTTTTAAATAAATCAAAATATAAATCTGTATTAAAATTCAACCTTATTATTCCTTCAGCTTTATCCATTAAATTTCCAGCATCTGAAGAATAGTCTAATTCCAAATGTTTAGATGATTCATGTTGAGGTAAAAAAGACATATTATCTAATAAATCTTTTATAGCATATTGAATACTTTCAAGATTTTGTTTTTTCGAAATTTCCTGGTCTTGTAATTTTTTAATTACTGGTTTATGAAATTCTCTTAAAGAGTTTTTCAATACCTAAATGGGATTCAAGTTTTACACATAATTTTTTATTTTTTCTCATTATAATTTTATTAATTCTAACTCATTTCTAATCTGTTGTTTTAATTTTTTTATTTCTTTCACGTTCAATAATATTCATCTATTTATCATTAAATTATTTTCTACTCCGAGTAGATTATTTTTTACTCCAAATAGATTATCTTTTACTCCGAGTAGATATTTTAAAAATAAATAAATGTTAAAAATAAAAAAAGATTATACTGAACCTGAAGAATTTACAGATGAAAATCAAAATCCTTCATTACCAAAACATCCTTTTAGACTTTTAATTGTAGGCAGTTCAGGATCAGGAAAAACTAATTTGCTTGTTAATTTAATACATGATTATTTAAAATTTAATTGTTTGTTTCTAAGTGTTAAAGATATTTATGAACCAAAATATATTAAACCAAGAAAATGTTACAATGTTTGATGATAAAGAAAGAGAAGATGTCGTAAATTGTAAGAACATAAAGAGAAAAGAATTATTATTGGAAGTGTTTAAAAAATATAAAAAAGAACAAGTTTTATTTTCTTCTGATTCCAAAGAATTCATTAAAGTAGATGATTTAGACCCATGTATGAAAAATCTAGCAATTTTTGATGATTGTATAACTTAAAAAGATCAAAGCGATATAGCTGAATTGTTTATCAGAGGAAGAAAGAAAAATGCATCCATTATTTATCTGAGTCAATCATATTATTCTACTCCCATTAATAAAAGAAAAATTTGTAATTATTTTATTTATAGTTTACTACCAAGAAAAATACAACAGATTATTTATCAGACATATTGATGGAAATCTTACCAATGAAGAATTTAGGAAATTATACAAGAAAGCAATTCAAAAACTTTTTGATTTTTTTATATTGGATTTAGTTAATCTAAATATGAGATATCGAAGAAATTTTGAGCCTTTTTAAATAGAAGAAGAATACTTGGAAAAGAGAGTTTTTATCTACCGAAAGCCTTATCAATTGATAAACAAACTGAATATTTCGTTATCAGTTGCTAAGTTTTTATTTAGTGCTTCTGGTTTATCTGGATTCGTTTTTCATCTCTTATCAGCATTGAGTATAACAGCACGCGTCATTGAAATAATTTATAGGTCTTTAAATATCTCTGCTAAAAAGAGTGAATACAAACAAGTTTATAAATTTTATAAACAGTTATTAAATTTATTGAAATCAAATAGTTTGACTAAACAAAAAGTGTACACGAGGGAAGATGAATACATTCGAAATTTACAATATTTTCCTATAGAAAAATATATAAGGAAAATGGTTATAAATATGTTGAGATAAATAATTTTATATCTAAATAAATGTGTAATAAAAAGAACTACAAATGTAAGAATGAAAAAGATGTTATTAATAAATCTATTAATATTAGGTCTACCGGAAAGTTCTGTCCGTTTTAGAATGAAAAAAAGGAATAAATTTTTTCATACTTTGGATAAACTTTATTGAATAATATAATTGCCATCATTATTTATGACTTCTTTCCAGCGTGATGGCCATTTGTATATCCCATTTTTAAAAAATGTCTTATCTCTAGAGGGCAAACATTGAACCAGTGCTTGTCTGATAACTTCTTCGTTCTTGAATTGTTTGCCCTGCAAGAAATTTTTTAAGGACAGAAACAAGTGATAATCAAATAGTGCTAGGTCTGGGGAGTATGGTGGATGCGACAGAACTTCCCAGCCTAGCTCTGCGACTTTCTGACGAGTCCCCAAAGCAGCATGTGGCCTGGCATTGTCATGAAGTAGTATGATGTCCTTCCTATTGAACATCGCCGGCCTCTTTTCTTGGAATGCTGTTTTTAATTTATCCAATTGCTGACAGTACCTCTTCGAATTTAGCCTTTCGTTTGGTTTCAACAGCTCAAAATGTATTGGTCCTCGAATGTCCCACCATATACACAACATTCTCTTGTTCAGGCTCAACTTCGGTTTACAGGTAGAGGGGGCAGGTTTTCCAGGTTCACAATATGCTCTTTTTCTTATGATGTTTTCATAGGTAATTCACTTTTCATCCCCAGTTATGATCCGGTCCAAGAAGGGTTCGATTTTGTTGCGTGCAAGCAGAGATGTGCATATGATGATTGGATCATTCAAATTCTTCTCACTTAACTTGTGTGGCACCCATCTCGAATACTTCCACACAAACCCTAGTTTTCGAATATGGTGGGAAATGTTTTGTTGAACTGAATACTTGTTGAAACTGATTGTAACTGGAGCGGACAGAACTTTCCGGTAGACTTAATAATTTACCATTTGAAATGCATCTACCTGGACATTCATTTACTGGACATTGAACTCAATTATGCATGGAAAAACAAGATTAAATCAAGATTTATCATACAAAGAATGGAGCAAACCAATAAACAAAGTTGATGAAACTGTATATAAACATGATATTTATTATTTAAAAAATAAAGATGCTAAAACAAGAAATGAAATATGTGATACCAATATGTTAAAAGAATTAGATGAAATTCCAAATCCTACAATTCGTCAAAGATTAGAAAGAGGAATTGTTAAACCAATCTATGAAGCAAAAAAGACATTTGGAATGTGTTCACTCATTTACTGATTAATATGTAAAACTCATACAGATAGTAAAGAAATAATAACTTCTACATCTAAAAATGGAAAAACCTATGATGAAAGGAATTTGTGTCAATTGTAACTCAAAGAAAAGTGTTTTTAAAAAAAAAAAAAAAAAACAAATGACACATTAAAAGATGTATATTATGACCCTTTAAAAGGTTATTGTGGTATCAATGAGTTAAAAAGGAAAACGAAATTTACTCAAAAAGATATTACTGATTTTCTTCATACAAGATTTTACAAATATGTATAAACAAGAAATAAACCTATTTAAACCTATGTATATGCAAGATATAAACCTATTAAAAGAAAATTGATAAGAAGCAGGATTTATTTATCTCATATTGATGACAAATGGCAAGCAGATTTATTATTTATAAAATCTTTTAGTAAATATAATGATGGTATGAATTACATGTTAACTGTTATAGATATATTTAGTAAATATGCATGGGCTGTTCCAATTAAAAGAAAAACAGGTGGAGAGTTATCAAATGCTTTTAAAAAGATATTCAAAGAGTGAAAACTATTAAATATTATGATTATGGTGTGGAGTTCTTATCTTCTCTTTAACACAAATTTTTTTTCAGAAAATAATATTCAGTGGTTTGGTACTAATAATGCAGAAATTAAATGCTGAGTAGTTGAACGATTCAATAAGACTTTAAATGTAAAAATAAGAAAATTTTTAGCAGCTAATAATACAAGAGGATACATAGATGTATTGGATAAATTAGTTAACAATTATAAAAACGCTTATCATAGGTCTATTAAAATGACACCAACAGAAGCAAGTAAAAAAGAAAATGAAAATATTGTATATAATAATTTGTGTGTTAAAAAGAATATCAAAAAACCAAAATTTATAAAGAAGGTGATAAAGTAAGAATTTTAAAATATAAGGAAACATTTACAAGAAGTTATCCTACATTTACAGATGAAATTTTTATAATATCTGAAATGTTAAAAACAGATCCAATTACTTATAGATAAGAGATTTAAACAACGAAGAAATTAAAAGCACTTATTAATTAATGAATTAATTGGTTAAATATATTAATAAAGATAATGTATATCGAATTGAAAAAAGTAATAAAAAGGAAACAAGTTATTAGTAAAGTGATTAAATTATCTAGAAGAATATAATGGCTGGATAGATAGAAAAAGACTTAAATGTAAATTAAGGGGTATGTGATTCATATACCCCTTGATTATTTTGGGTAGGGAAAATTCTCACCGACCAAGTATTGTTATTAAAAGACGAAAAATCATTCTAACTTCATATATTATTTCATTTCTGACAGTAGCCCAAATTCGGGCTGCTGTCAAATCACTTAAAAATACAAATTATTTACCTTTTGATATTTAGTTTTTCAGTATCCGTCATGAATTGTTCAACTGTATAATTTTTTAACAGTTTTATACCATTGAAATATACTTCTATATTATGTATTTGCTCTCAAACACAGTTAAATAAATTAATAGAATTTGTTGGTTAGATTTTATTTCATATATTACCTTTAATTTTTTGGATATTTTTCTTTTAATTTAGTTATTTGTTGATTTTTAGATTTCCATTGAGTTCTCATTGCATAATATGGATGTTCACATTTCGATTCATTTATTTCAATTAATAGAAATACATGTCTTTTTGCCTCATTAATTGTTTTAATTGATATATCTTCTATTTCTTTATATTTTGAATTTTCAATTTCTAATTTTTCATTTTTAACTCTTAAATCATTCATATTAATATTCATTTCATTTATCCTTTTTTGTAGTTTATTAATATCATTTTTATATTTTTCAATAATTTCATTGGTATAATAATTAACAACAATATCATTTACCTTTTTAGAAAATTCAGGTGATATCCAACAAGCAATATTAGTTTTTAGATCCTTAGAAACATAAGTTCCATTATATTGTAATTAGGTTACATTTATACCTTTAATTTCATAAAATAATGAATTTTCCAGACGGCCCGAATTTGGGGCCTCTAGAATTTTGATTAAATATGCAACTAACTCCATAGATTGTTTATTTTCTAACCATTTTTAAATCTCTTACTTCTACATTTACAAAGCTTGGAAGTATTAAAAATATCCAGTATTTTTTTTATCTATTATAAATTTAAAATCTCCAAACAATCCATACCAGTAATTATCTTTAATTTGTTCATAACATACGTCTTTTAAACAAATATCTATTAAATTTTAATTAAAGGTTTAAAATAATCTATTTTTTAGAAGGCTAGAATCAGGGATCTCTAGAATATCCGCAGGCCGAATATGGAGTGCCGAGAAATCACATTCTTCTGCATAATTTAGTAGCATTGAAGTAAGCATTATTTTTTATCCCCTCAAAATAAAGGGTTAGAAAATATTAAAAAATTTACATTTATATATTAATTTTTTAAGAGGACACTATTTTATATTTAAATAAATATGTTTGAAAAAAATATTACAAAAGTATTACTCTATTGAATATCAATCTATTTACATTTAGAATAGAACTAGAATATGATAATTTAAGACATAGAAATCATCACATAGTTGTATTTTATATTAGATAGTTATGATAATATGAGAATAATGGAATTATGTATATAAAAGCCAAAAAGAATATTAAAATTACATTATTTTAAGCAATTAATATTTAAAGAGTTTGAAGATAATTGTGATTTGTGTTAGATGTTTGGGCTTACAGATTAAGAGAAACTGCGAATTAAAAAAATTATAAGAAAAGAAAAAGATTCATATATACAAATATTTTAATTACTTGAAAAATATTTAATGAATATATTAATAATTTAAAATTAGTTACTTGAAAATATATTTAATAAATACATATTTATTAAATATATTTTCAAATATATATATTTAATAATACATTACTAAATACATACAATTACTAGTTTTTAATACATTTAATAGATAAAATTAGCAAAATGGCCTTTTCAGAGTGGTGGACTTTAACCTGAAGTTATAACATTTATTGGGGTGTGACAGCACCCCCAGAGGGCCGTACAGTCCACCACACTTTTTACATCCATGTCCCAGTTTTTTTAATTTCCTGGTTCTATATGAAGAGCCCTATCTTAAAATCTCATCAACTCATTCTAACTTTTTTTAGAAGAGCGTGCTTGGGCTCGAAGTCAGGATTAATTCATGCTTTTCGAGTGTCATAACCACTACACTACTGGCTCCTCTGCGACACACTTTTTTTGGGGGGTTTATCTAATAACCTTCTCTAGTAAACTTTGTACTCACTACTGATAAGTCTTTCAATGAATAGTGCTTCCATCTATATACATTATAAAATTAGAAAATATAAATGGATGATTTTATTCAAGCTGAAAAAATATATTATTCCAGTGATGAAGAAAATAATATTTCTGTACCAAAGCAGTATTTGAAAGTTTTTAAGTATATTCATGTTTACATTGGACTCACCGATCCTTTTTTATTTTTTATATTTTTAACACAGTTCTCTTTACACATAGCTCGTTTACAAATTTTTGAGCTCCAGTGGCTCAGTAGCTTCACGCCGCTTACCGTAAGCTCAGCAAAGTGAAGCATCATTTGCCGCGGGCAGTGGTTGGGAGGACCACGGTGTACTCTCCTCCTTCACTGGGTTGCTGGAACTCCGTGGGTTGGGGACGTGTCCACGTTCATATGTGATGTCCAAAGTCCTTCCGCTGGTATGGCGTGCATATGGAGATTAGAGTGCCAGCTCAGGTGTGGCCTCGTCACCTGACCGTGGCTCAATATTACACGAGGCACCTTAAAAAGAGCAAAGTCGTACTTTCACCTACGTGGTGCTCTGAACCAAACGAAAGACGCTTTCTATTGACTTAATTCGCACTGCCAAAGGCATAGCGAGATTGGCTCTTGTCCAAGTGTCATAAGCAACAACAACAAATTTTTTTCTTTATAAAACATTGGTGATCTTTGTTAACCCATTTCCAACAAATTTTACATTCGTATTTACCACATTTGTGATCCTTTAATTCTCTTTCGTATGTTTTTAATATACGCTTACATTTTAAACATTTTCGAATTACCTTACAAACACTCAATCCTTTGTTGTTTATTTATTTATGATTATCAAAACAATTTTGACCTTTAAATTTTTTAAAAGCAATCTTTACAAAATATATCATCTCTTTTACAGTCAGATTCACTAACAAAACATCTATCACATTTTAAAGGGCACTTATGTTTATTTGTTTTTTATATCCAATTTTACAATAATCGCAATAATTACCTTTACCCAAAAATCCTGTCATTGATGTAATTACATTGAAATGATTCCTATCTTTGTAAATGAAAGTGCAATAACATTTTCGTATGTATTTACCACTATACATAATCAGATTACCATTCTCTCTACATATTACATTGATTTGGATACCTAAAAAATTTTCAAATATTTTAACTTCTTCAAGAGTACAAATTTCTAACGGTATATTACATAAACTATGTAATTTTATTGCTAGATTTTTCTGTAATACACGTGTAACATTTTTCTAATAAACTCTCTTATTGCTAATCATGTTTATCAATTCATCTTAAAAATAACTTCAAATTCTAAAGAAGTTTACCTTGAGCAAGTTTTTAATTTCTTTATTAACATAGGACATACTTAAACAGGACAAGACAAATAAAAGGACAATACATGGTAATATTAAACCATCACGAGAAGGCGGGTGAGATCTGTGTCCGGTGGAAGGGTTCATTCTTTCAGAGGTTTGAACAGTAAAACGATCACGCCGTTTAGGGTTAAAACAAATTCTTCGCCCGTTCTTCTCTTTGGCGAAGAACACGATTTTCTCCTCCTCATTCTCTGCTTTCTACTTAGCCTAGAAGGTTGTATTATCAGCGCTCTTGATTTTTAGTATTTTTGATTGATTTAAAACTGTTCTTTTCAGAACAACACATAATGTCTCTAAAAGGGAAAACATTGCGTTCTAAAGAACGTAACATCGTTAATAACATGCGCATATTTTTTGAAAATGAAGCAAAGTCTACTTCGCTTTCGATACCAATTCAGAAAGCACAGGAGCGTACTGCGGCTGCTACTGGCGTTTCTCTTAGAACTGTCCAAAGAATTAAAAAGGAATCCACAACTGATAGCAGGCTTTCAACTCCAGGGAAACAGCGTAGTCGACCTGCAGAACGGAATGTAGTTTTGGACAATTTTGATTTATGTATCATTCGAAATACAGTAAATGAATTTTATGCATCTAATAAAGTTCCATCCATTTCATTATTATTGCCAGTGTTGAAAGAAAAGATTAATTTTTCTTGGAAAAGGGAATCTTTAAGGAAAGTCCTGCATCAAATTGGATTTCGTTGGAAACGATGCCAAAATAAAAGAAAACTACTGATTGAACGGCCAGATATAATTTCGTGGAGATGCCGGTACTTGAGAGAAATAAAAAAATATCGAGAAATCCAAAAAAGCATTATTTATGTGGATGAAACTTGGATTGACAGCAACCTTTCCTTCTCAAAATGCTGGCAAGATGAAAAACTTGGTGCTTTCGTAAAAGATGGTGCTGGAAATCGGTTAATTGTTGTGCATCGTTGCAAGTTGTTGTGGGATCGAAAGATGGATTTGTGCCAAATGCAGAATTAATATTTAAAGCAGGCTGTGCAACAGGTGATTATCATGGGCAAATGAATTACGAAAATTTTGAAAAGTGGATACGAGAAAAATTGCTACCTAATATCCCTTGTAATTCCATCATAATAATGGATAATGCATCGTACCATACGAAGATTTTGAATCCAGTACCAACGAAATATTCAACGAAAGCTAAAATGTGTAAATATTTGGATGACAAAAATATACAGTATGACAGCACTATGAGAAAGCCTGAACTGTTTCAATTAATTAAAATGAATGCTCCACTTAGCAAAAAATATCCCATTGACGAACTTTTAAAAGCAGAAGGTCATTCCGTTCTAAGATTGCCTCCTTATCATTGTGACTTAAATCCTATTGAGTTAGCTTGGGCAGCAGTAAAGCGCCATGTTCGCGAAAGAAAAGTCGAAGCTGATCTCAGTTTGAAAACAATGAAGGAGTTGACGTCAAATGCAATTAAAAATATCTCTGGGGAAACCTGGCAAAAATACTGCTGTCATGTAGAAAAAATCGAAGGAGAATATTGGAAAATTGATGGACTTGTGGAGACTACAATTGAAACATTGAATTTCGATATAGGATCCGAATCAGAAACTGATACTGCTTCTGAAACTGGTACAATTGATTGGGATTCGGATACTTCTATGGATACTTATTAATAAAATAATAACTATAAGAACTGAAATTTTAAAATAATAAATACAGATCAGCTTTGGAAGTTCTCAAAATTATGTAGATTTTTTATAAGAAGGTTGACTCAGCCAAACAGATAGCATTCTGCGAAATGAGGAGTTTGGTTCTGAAATTAGTTGGTTCAAATCTGAATGAACCAAACGGAGTGACTGTGTAAGGTTTTCAGGGTTTTCCTTGCACGTTAACGAGAATTCGGGTCACTTTTCATTAGAAAGACCTCCCTGAAGGCATTTTCGCTTCTTCGGCAACTACAAAAACTATATTTCCCTTATATTAACATATAATATTTATGCGAAATCTGTATAAATTTTACTTTTAAAAATTTTGAAAATTCTTTGTTATCCAATTTTTTATTTGATATTATACACAAAAATGTTTTAATAAAACAGGTTATACAATCAAAATTGTTAAAAACTATTTAAATGATAGATTTTACTGAACATATAAATATTTTATATTCCCTCAAATTATTTTAAATGATTCCATTGGTGCACAATATATTCCATACTATAAACCTATATGAATTAAAATTAATTCTAAAACATTTTAAAATATTAGTACGTCGTAATATGATGAAATATGTATCTTGAATAAAAAAGGCTGTAAAAAGTTAATTTATTACTTACGGAGTTTCTTTTTAGCCTAAAATGTTTCTTATGTAAAAAGTGTCTTCATCTAAATTAACTTAACAACAAGCATATTCTAGAAAATCTCACCCTTTCCTATTTTCTCAAAAATTATTGCGATAACACAATAAAAATATACAAATTTTGGACATAAAAATTATCTATCGTTCGGTGTTAACTTATTGGCCTTAAAAACAGGTTTTGTTCCTGTTCTTGTGAAATAAATAAATTCTAAAATCTACCTAATAATGAAATTTTCATGGCAAAATAAAAATATTTTCATTCTAAATGTTTTTCTAACATAGCTTAATATATGTATTTATATATTTCAATTCTCGTATTTGAATTCTTCGAAAAAGCACAACACATACATATTTTATTTTCATTCTACATCAGAAAGTGCTAATTAGCCAAATAAGGTAACCTAGATTGAGGCGCTTTCTCCTCGTTTTCTCCTCCGCTCGCTAAATTGTTGAAGTAGACTTCTCTGATAACACGTGACTCTTACGTCACACCCGCCATCTCCTGGTGGTCGCACTATACAAAGAACATCTACATCGCTAGGCGCAGAATCTTATTCTGTTTGTAAACAAAGATATTCGTACAGTGCGCCCTCTATAGGCATATAGTTGCAACAACACGTTCGTAAAATAAATACGTTCGCATAATAAAATTTCGTTATTTGTTAACTTTTCAATATCTAATTTCTCACTTAATAGTACAGGATTTTGAATGGCTAAAGCTACTACTACTGATTCTAAACATATGTTATCATTATTTTTAATTTGCAAAATGCTTTTCTTTTTAACTGGATCAGTTTCAAAATATAATTTTAAATATCTACCACCTTAAATAATTCAATTACATTAAAATTAAAAATGCATTCAGTTATATCTAACTTTTTGTATTCAATTTTATTATTTAATGTTTCTAAATATACATCATAAGCATCTTTAGTATTCATCATTGCACGATGAAAAGGAGCACTTAATTTAGGATTATAAGCAAATATATCAACATGGAACCATTTATATTTTCAATTGCTGTTTTAAATATTTTTCTTATAATATCATAATATAATTTTCAGATAAAATTTTAGATCCTGTAACTCTATATTGCTTTCTACATATTTTATATTTTTTTAATATATTCACCTCTATATTCAATAATTTTATAATCTGATATAATTAATTTTTTAAGGTTTACTTCTGTTTTTATCTTTTTTTATTTTTTGAGGTTTATATAACGCATTCACAAATTAGTTTCAGTTATAATATTTTTTTCTTCTTTAGGTATGAACTTACCATCTTTGAATTTTAAATTATATGAATCAAATAATTTTTTAATATTTTGTCTTTTCTTTGGATATTTAATAAATATTTTCTTTTTACAATGTAAATAATCAGAAGTATCTAAATCTAATATATCTGTCAATACTTGTTTATAACTTCCAATTTTTCTAATATAAGATATTATTGATTTAATAATATCATTCTTAGATTTACTTTTACGTTTCATTTTTAAATCTTTTATAACTTTTTTCAATTTTTGAATACTCAAAGCATTTTCAATATGAAGAAAAACCATAATTCTATAGAAATAAAAAAGGAAGAGTTTTTATTTCTATTTATTAGAAAGTAATTTTTATAAAGAGATTTATAAAAATAGACTTTAAAAAAATGATAACTAGAGCTATCAATTTATTTAGATAGTATTTTTATATAAAGGGATTTAAAAAAATAGAATGTTAAAAATTGTTATTAACTTATTTGGAAAGTATTTTCAATAGAGGCTTTTGAAAAAGATAAAATAATTTTAAAGACATCAAAATTTAAAATTTAAAATTTCATTAGTAGCTATAGCAGCTGCTAATAATCTTTTATGTTTATTTGATTTTTGATGTCTAGCTTTATACCATTTGGTATAATAAACTACAGATTCACACATCACATGTTGTGAATATTCCTCTTTCATACATTTGATACAACGAGTCATTCTTTTCTTTTTATGTGTATATAAAATTTTTCTTCATTATTTTTTATTTTACAATATCAACAAATTATATCCATTTAAAATGGTTTATTTTTCTTAAATAGAAATATTTCTTGCAAGTTCTGATAGTTAAAAAATCTAATTATTTAAAAATGATGAAAACTCATTCCATTCATTTTTATTTTCTTTAACTATTAAATTTTTTTCTATTCCAAAATAGTCACAAATTTTTTCATAGCATACAAATATCTTATTTTTTTTGTAATAATTAAAATCTAAAAATTTGTAAAACATTTCATCAGCTTGCAATGTAAAATTTAAATTATGTTTTCTTTTTTAATTGTTTGAAAAAAATTGTATCCTACTTGCACATCTCTGTTTCGATTATGATTGAATATTTATGTTATAATAATTTTCATCTTCTGAACTGTCGTAAGTTCTTTCTTTTGAAAATTTTTGAAATACACTAAATCAAGACACATAGGTATGTCATGCGTAAAATAGGAGTAAAGGTAATCTCATTATGATATTTATGTCTTACAAGGTAATCTTATTATGATAGTTATGTCTTAGAAGGTAATCTTATTATATTTATGTTTCTATATAGATATCAATGAAACAATGCTTACATTTTCATTATAATTAATCAGTTTGATATTCTTTTTGAATCTACATCTTGAAAATCATTAATATAGCATGAAACTAATATGAATAAGTGTGATCAAAGAACATTTATTATATATTATATATATTGTAAATCTGAGCTCCATAGTGAAAATAATTCAAACACAGTTTAAATATTAGCATTTGTGGGGATTACTATCCACAAGTGGCAACACCTGCTTTCTGATTCGAACTTTTCCTAGACTGTAGCTTAAGAGCGGCAGAAAAAA
Source organism: Latrodectus hesperus (assembly GCA_037975125.1). Classification (NCBI taxonomy): domain Eukaryota; kingdom Metazoa; phylum Arthropoda; class Arachnida; order Araneae; family Theridiidae; genus Latrodectus; species Latrodectus hesperus. Next base: position 22,589,000 of record CM075851.1, read on the forward strand.
AAACCAGTTGAGTTCTCGCTCGTGCCCACGCTGATCTATTCTTTTCCTCACTTTATTTGTATAATTATGTGACCTTCATTATATCCTGAGTTAAACTTATGTTGCCTAATTAGTGATCTAAGTATATAGTAACCTCTTCAAATAATGCTAATATATTTGGTAACTATACATTAAACTATATTATTTAAAAGTATAGACTAACATTTTAATGATATCCCGGTGGATGTTTTGCTTTTGATAAAATCAAAGGCTTATGTTTAAGGATATAAATTTAAATTTAGTGGTGTATCCTTTCCACACAAGATGTTTTGAACTGAAATGCATTAATATAAAATGGTCATTTTTGTATAATGAAACCAAATAAATTAATGAAAAAAATAAGGTATAGATGCTAACAAAATATGATACTAATTACCTGACCTCATTTATATACTGTTGGCGCATGCGCATCAACTGTGCCTAAACTCGGTGTTGAAACGGCAGTAGGCATTTGTATGCTAAACAGGAAGGACATGGATATATATATCTGTTGAAACCACAACTACAATATTCTATTAAATTTCCTGCATTAATGTTTAATTATTTATTTCTAAAATAAATGTTGTTAATTCCGTCTATAACAGTTGGTCCGTCTACTTTTTCTTATAAATAATCTGAACTGTAACCTATTACTAATACTCATATTATAAAGTAACAACGATTCAATACTCGTCTAAATTTTAAAGTGCATAATTTTTTAAATTATTAAAAGCACCAATTAAGAAATTATTCCCAATAAATTGGGTTCTATGATTGATATGATGCAATAATTGTATTTTTCATTGCAAACGATAACTGAGAGGGTGTCAGATACACACACTTAGACACATTTATTCCATGCTTTTATTCTATACAAAAAATAAGGGTTCATATTATTGATAGATGCTGACCGATTGGCTGAGTGGTTAGCGTTCCTGACTCCTGAGCTGTTGGTCCCGGGTTCGGATCCCGGTTTGGGCTTGGAAGTTTCTTTCCTTCTCTGTTCTTTCTGTCCTTTCTTCTGTGTTGTTGAATGAATGTGGCCCGCCCTATAAACGGATTTGTGGTGGTATGGCGCGGGTAACGCTCCTCTCCTCCGTGACTTGGTTCACAGGTGCCCACTGGGTAACGACAAATCAGTGGCAGCCTCTGGCCTTGTTGTGGCATAGGGTTCAACCCTCTTGTGCCCACCATTGGAAAAAAATTATTAATAGATATTTTACATTGATTCTCTTTAAAAGTTACAGTATAATTTTCTACCTTTAATTTGCTTCGTTTTTCATAATTCAAGCAATTCTACATAAATCATACAATTTATTACAAATCATTTATTAATATTTAATTTGAAAGAATAATTTTTTAACCATAAATTGGTTTTTTCTTTCGTTTCAGTTGAGATGTGATGATTAGGCCACTTCAATATTATTCTCATTGGTTTAAAATATCCATGACATCAGATGACGATTCATGTACTTCACTCATAATTAATTATGACATCGTATTGGGTAGCGTTGTAAATTATCGTTGAATTTTCTGTCTGTCTTCAAATTGCATTCTTCGAGTGGTAACAAACAAGGCAAAGTTCACCATCAAATGCCTGAAAATATTTTCGAAGTTCATTTTGCTAAAAAGATGATTTCTATATAATGACCAAAGCATCTATTTGAGTCACATTTATTCAATCCATTAACACGTTGAGAATAGAACAAAAGAAAAATTCAAAACATGAGACCATACATCCACATTATGGTTAGCTTAAATCGGCAAGAAGGATTTAAATTTTCTTTCTTTTTTTTTTTATTAAGGTTTTGTAAAGTGGTTTCTTTTAAATATCTTTACTGAATAAAAATGTGATATAAAAATTTACCCTACAACTATGTTGATTTAGAATTGTTAATCTAAAAAGTAGTCTTTCTCCAAAAAGATTTAAATTTTCAGCAGATAGTAATGTTAATTCAAGTTCTTTGACGTGTTTCTCTCTCTCCCTCTAAATATATTCAAGATAATGTCAGGTTAGTTGAGTTTTATGGTGCAAGGACCAAGAATAGGACACGCTGAGCCAAAAATAACGTCAGGAAACATAATTAAACAGCAAAAATAGAATTCAAAGTTTCTCAATATTCAAAAACTTTCCAGATAAAGGTGATATAACAAATACACTCTGTTATTGTAAATGCTGAAGTAAATATTAAGGTTCAAAATACAATTTGAAAAAGCTAAAAACGCAAAGCGTAATTCAAATTTAAAAGTTAATTTTCCTTATGCGAATAATTAACATTTCTAAAATATTAATAATAATACTTATAAATCAAATAGAAATTAATAAAAGAAAAAATGGCGCAAATACTTTTGACGAAAAAATAAAAATCATAAAATATTATAAAAAAGACTAAATAAATTCACTTATAATCACAATGTATTTTTTAATCATTTTTATTTTTTAAAATGTTATAAATTTCGAATATCAGAGTTTTAATTGAAATATATGCTTAAATGAATAATAGCTTGTATGTTAAAAATCTTGAAGCCACCGTCAAGGTATAAAGTTATTGTATCAGTTAATCCCTCAATTAAAATAATTATTAAAACAATTACTTAAGATTTTTTAACTAATATTATTTTGTAGTATCATTATGACAAACTTTTAAGATTTTCTCTAAAAAAATGTAGAAAATATTGGCATACTACACAAAATTTTCAAAGTGGTTACTTTTTATTTATTTCAGAACTAGAACAGCAAGAAAAAAAAAATAAAAATAAAAGCTAAGTTAATAAAGATAAATTTTTTTTAAAAAAATAGAAATTTTAATAATATTTAACTGAAATTATTTTACAGCTGAGAGTCTGACTTTCACTAAAATAATATTATCTTCATTTGATTTTTAAAAAGAGATTATCATTTACAATGACATGAAATCTGGAGAAGAGATATAAAATCTTCTTACATAGAAATTTCTCAAGAATAACATGAGAAAAATCACCGACAACAAATTTTATGCATATCCTTCATTGCTATTTTTTTCAATTAGATTTAGTTTTAATTTTTAAGCTTAGAATATAGTATTTATTCTTTTATATAATGCATCATGAAATTATAAATATATTACAGAATTAAATAAGTTTTAAACACTAACATTTTCAATCATTAGATACAAATATATACTCCTGCGTCAAACAGGAAAAAGTATCAAATGAGAATATGGCATTCTATAAGGCTCTTATATCTATGTAGATTTGGAATGTCAATCAAAGGTCCCTTTTGGTACACAAAAAATAATTATACCGTCTTTTCATTTCATTTTATTAATTATTCTTATAATACACTAAATTATATGCATATAGACGAATATCCCATACAGACAATGGTAAAAGTTTACTTCCGAGTGCCATTTGATTTTTTGGCGATTTTTTTGACGCCAAGATAGGAGCCAAAATAGGAGTAGTAGAATGGTAATCCAAAAACTACATTAGTTAAGGAGCTGAAAATACCAGTGCTACAAAAATTTAAATTTAATCGCCAAATTATTTGCTAAATCAAGGAGTACCCATATCTATATCAAACACGAGACTATGATCTCTATGATATTTAGTAACATTTTCATATGTTTAAAAGCATAATACTAAAACACATTTTTGTATTTATAAATATTGATGAATTACAAAACGTGAACATTTTGTACCTCAAGCATGTTCGTCAATATTTATAACGAAATTTTCTGTAATTCAACTTTAAAAATTTAAATGCAAAAAAACCAAATATTTTTATTTTAATTGTTAATTAAATAATTATCAGTTGTTAAAATTAAATAGAATTCCCTAAACAATTCTACAAATTAATTGTTTTCTAACTTAAATAATTGTCCGAATTAAGGGTAGTAAATGTGTAATATTGAATTTTGCATTATTTTCACATTTTGATATCTATCAAATTTTATGTCATCTGTAAATTATATACGAGATATAAATGGAAAAAATCCTACCTACTATTTTTCATTTAAATTTTTAGTTATGAAATTAAACAATATTACATTCATTTTAAAGTTTAATGGAATAAAATATGATCTCTTGGAGAAAAATAATTCTGTCTGATTTCAAACTGAAAATATAGAAACAGCTCTTGTGACAACATTTTATAAGATTTTCAAATTTACTTGCAACAAACTAGTCACTACATTTGAAATTTTTTAAAATCAATTCTCAAATAATTGTCAATATGGAAAAAAATTATGTAAGAAATGTAACTAAATGTAATCAACTTGTATGAAACTTAAAAAAAAATTGGAATTATATTAACTGTCCTTATAGTTTTAAGTGAAATATAATTAACTTTGTCAAATTTTAGCTTTTTGTTTAACAGCAGTATGGATGTACAAATGAGTATATCAAAAATAGTAGGTCATTCATGATAAAAATTTCCAATAAGAAATTTTCATTTCTGGCTAATAACTCGAACTACAGCACAACTAGACACAACTATGGGTTTGATCCTATAAAAATTTAATAAAAACAAAAAAAGGAAGTTTCATATTTACTTCAGAATTCGTTTTCAGTCATAAGTGGCAGATTTTTCCGACCCTTAGAGTTAATTAAAATTTTTGCGACAGTTCCTCTAGTATTTGACAATATTAATTAGGCAAGGATTAATCATGTAATGAAATTTAAGAAAATGTAGGAAACAAATATTTAATATTCTAAATCATATAATTATTAAAAATATTGTTCCCAGAGCCCTGTTGAAAATTATCCCAGAGCAAAATTATTAATAATTAATTCAAGTTATTAACTTTAACTTTAATTAAACTTTTCCAAAAAATCAGCACAAGTCATCTTCATTTAATCCTTTATTTTCAGATATCAGGATATTACTTTGATTAAACTCAGCAATAAATAAGAATTAAATGGAGATTTGAAAAACTGCCACTGTGCATCAAAGAAGTAAAGTATTTCAGTATATTACTACACAAGTATTTTTCATTTTTTAATTGTTCAGTCTTACTGAGATCCAGGTAATTTCACCAGTGTTTGCTAAATTAAAGGAAAACAGTACAAGACTGTTATGCTCACTCTTACCATTTTCCAAATTTTTAATAGTTTAATGCTGTATATTTTTAAATAGTTCATTTTAAAAATGTGTTACAGTCATAGCATAATCATATGAGTTCTGATTTTAATATTATTATATAAATACCGAAAAAAAAAATTGCGAAAAGTAATTTTATACCAAAATTAGAAATCATGTTAAATAAAATTAAGAATTCAAACATTGAATTTCTACTCAAACTAAATGAGATATTTTCATGTTATTTCTGTAAAACTCATTATGCACTGCTTAATGTAAGATTTCGCCGATATATACTCAATTTATTTCTACTTTAAAAAACACCGTCTGAAATTTTAATTTGATTATCTGAATGTTAAGAATTTAAAGAAATGAATAGCTTTTATGTCAATAATTTTTTTCATTTCACATAATGCACATTTTTACAAAATTCATAAGTTACATTATTTTCTTGGCAGTACTGCCTTCATTGAAAACAACAAAATAATTTTAAAATTTACTATCTAACATTCAAGTAATAATGTAGTCAGAAATAATTGAATTCTCGAAATTTTTTTTCAAGCAGCAAGTTAATTGACATTATATAAAAAAGCATTTGACATTCTCCTAACAATTTTATAAATGGCGTAAGAAATATATACAGCCGGAAGAAACGACCGGTCCAGGCCAACACACCCTAATATTTTTGATATTAATGATTTAATATATGCCTATATTTTCCATACTAATACACCAAGTAATGTTGATATTATCAGATTAAATCATTCAAATCATGTTTCATTAAATGATTATTGTGAAAAACTTTAAAATGTACAATCATTGTGTTACGTGATATCATAAATTTATTTTAAACTAGGAGAAAAAAATGTTGCAGGAATATATTTCAAACATAATCCTAGGAATTTCATAAATTTTTTCTACAAGTTACTTAAAAATCTTATCAAACTACAAATAATGGTTGGTAAATTAAAAAATTATAAAATTGGAAATTTAGAAAAAACAAATGAAACAAAATGCATAACATTTTATTATGATTATAAAAAACATTTTTAACCTAAGAATTTCAAATTTAATTGTTATAGTAATATTTTATTTATATTTCTTATTTTCTAATCACTTAGTTTGACAGATTAAGTATTTTGTTTTTTTTAAATTATAAGATTTTTAAGTGTACTATTATGATAAACTGAAATATTTTTTAAATGAAATCATTTAAATAAAGGAATGATCTTGGAAAAAATTCTTTTTAGTTTTTATTTTATTTATGACAATAATTTAGCTTAGATCATTTAACGCAAATGTTAAAATTTTCCAATCAATTATCAAACACAGATTTATCAGATACTTCTATAATTCCATGTGGCGTGATTCAATTCATTGAGCATTTGTCGTAATACATAGTAAAAAGTGAGTTATTTAGATCAGTGTTTCTCAACCGCCGGTCCGTGGACCAGTACCGGTCCGCAAGAAATATTTACCGGTCCGCGAAATATCCAGCTTTTATAGGCCGACTATATCGAAAAAAAATAAATATATCATTCACGTTGGAATTTTCTTGGAGTTTTAATTAAGCTTTGGTGCTTTTATTCTCGATGCAATATTATATAAGTAAGTTGAATATACAAATGTAAATTATAACAAACAAAATGCTTTAAAAATTATGTATGTCTTCATGATTTATCTTTGTGAAAAATTGTGCATTGGGTCAAATTATTAATATTACCGGTCCGCGTGAACGTGCCGAAATATTTTACCGGTCCTTGGAGTAAATTCAGTTGAGAAACACTGATTTAGATCACCATAAAGAAGACGAAACAACCGGCCTCAAGTGGATGACTCATCATAGCGGTATGCAGGCCTTGTCTTTAGGGGGTGTTGTCCAGGCTCCGTGTTCCGGTCAATTTTCTTCGTTTGATGGTTGAAGAGCGGATTCCGCCAGACGCTTTCAGTCAAAACGACGATGCATCTTGCGTCTCTTCTTGGGCAGAATCGGTGATCTTGGACAACTTTCTTCTGGCACTGTAACAGAATTTTTTGGAAAAGGCCTGAAAGCGGATCCAGGGCTGTAAAATTTTGATACACTGTCGGGATACATAGAAGTTGAGGGTGCTGTCGAGAAGGAATCTTCAAAGCTTTTAGGGGTGACCATTGGCGTAATAGGAAAATACTGATAACCGTGAGGTTGACTCGGATAACCTGAAATAAAATAAAAGCTTATGTAATAAACATTTTATTGCATATATTATCCAACTCACCTCATATTCTTGAAATTATTTAAAATGATCAGTTTTTCAAGTGTTATTATATTACCAAATATGCGTAATCATGCAGTTAATTATCTTACATAATACAGATTAAGAATGAATTTAGTTATTTATTTGAACAAAGAACTTGAAAATTCAAATATCTTCTGCTATAAAACCAAAATTAAAAAAATTCTATTAACTATTGCTGTTTTTAATTTATTTATAGAAATTTAATTAAAATAATTATTCTTTATAAATCTTAATAACAAGTTTTGAAAATGTACAAATTAAATTCTTTATAAAGAATTTAATTTATAAACCTTTGCAAATGCTAGACTTAAAAATTTTGTAGAAAATGAAAAGGGCATTAAATTTTTGACAAATCATTAATACTACTATAAATATTTTTGAATTTAAATTTTAAGTCAACTATAATAAAGCACAAAGTTTTTATGATGTAATTTATAATTTGTTAATGAATCACTATACTTAAAAGTATTTAATAAATTTATATTTTCTTGATTATACTGAATAACTGACCTCTTCAGCTTTTGCTACCCATATAAATAATAATAAGGATTCGAAGAACAATTCTTTATAGTTCTGTAAAAAGTATAAAATTTAAAAAAGATATTTATCTTCATTTCTTCAAGTTAATAGCATTCTAAATTAATGATATTTATAAGAAGTTGTAAGCAAAAAATTCGAAGTTTTACCAGATGTACAACGATGCGCAAACATGGTATCCTCGCTAGCCCTTGTGAGAGACTCTACTAAAATCAAGGATTTCTATCTGCAACCACATCCAGTTCCAGACGAGCGGACATCAGAGTTTCATAGATAAGAATCAATAAAAAATATTCTTTAGCAATAAAAATATTGAATCCTAAAATACAATATCTATAATATTATGGAAAAATTTGAAAATTATTCTTACTTCAATAAATTGAGTCGTAAATAATAAGCATTTTAAATGTTGAGGGAAAGAATTCTCAGTTCCGCATTTATTCAAGTACAAAATCTAAAAATTTATAATTTCAACTTGAAGTCAACAGTTAATAACAGACCTAATTTAGAATCTACTTTATACTAGTTTAATATATTTATAATTAAACTAGTGTAAAGTAGAAAATTGATTAATAAGTTATTGAAACTTATTAAAAAAAGCAGCCAAATCATATTGATGTCATATAATAGATTGAAAATTATAAATAATCAAACAATTTCCTTAACTGCCGTTATACATTTTTACTGTACTTTGCAATCTTAGACTTACAATTTCAAACTTGGTTGATTATCGAAAGAAAAAATCCTTTACATGGTTTATTACGATTTCTCATAAAATTAGCATTTTTTTTTTGTCAAACATGAAAAATACATTATACAGATGTAGCTTATTTCAAGTTCTTAATATATTTGGAATAAAAAATTTCGCTTATTCTAGAAGTCGTTAAATCTTATTTGAACCAGCCCATTACCTAGAGCAAAATTTAGAGCCAAACCTGTAGATTTCATCGCCAAACTGGATTTCTTATGCAACGAATTTCTCACTGCGTGTTTATTGGTTACTGTTCTGTGACAACCCATACCAGGAAACATTTTAAAAATAAATACAAAGAAGAAAATTTTTTTTTCAAATTAAATTAAAATTTTTTTTAAAAATTAAATTTGTAAAAATGGAATAATTTTTGGAAATTTTAGTAAAACATATAATAGTGTCCTTATATTCATTGGCCAAAGATTTTAAAAATAATAAATTAATAAGAATTATGAGGTATAAGAAAAATATTTTAGTTTAAACATATTGTAACAACCAAATGATTTTTATTGAAAATGATTGCTTAGCATAAAAATCAATACAATATTTAGACATTAAATTATAATTTCTCTTTCAAAAAGAAAATGAGAACAATTGTGTTCTTTTTAAAACTGCGATTTTCAGTGTGTGAAATATTTTTATGAATACATATAAATGAAATGAGTAAGTTCTTTTATTATTGAAATTATCAATTCCAATTCTGAAATTAAGTTAGGTAATTAAAAAATTTTTGTGTTAGTGTGCTACAAGTAAATGTTATAAACAATGAATTTTTAAAAGTTAATTTAAAGATAATGTTATTCACTTTAGCTACATTGCTCTGTTAGTGTAAAGAAAATTTTATAAAAATAATCATATATATTTGAAATTTTTGCAAATATAAGCATTATTGTTTTTTCTTGTTTTACTTTTTAATAAAATACTTTCTCATATTTTGAGTAATATAAATATTCCAACATTTTATCTTAAGCCATAGTTGTAGTATGTAAGTTAAAGTAATATTCAAAATCACAAAAAATTGCTTAGTTTCAATTGGTGAGAAAATGTTTTCCGCTTTTTTTTCACTTTTACAAGTGGTGGATTAAAGTAGAATTAGACCGGAACTTATTTTAAAGAATGAAATTTTAACTTGTAAAGTGAATTTGAAGAATACATATGAATGATGTTAAATACTAATAAATTATACATTATACCCTATCTACTAATTAATCACAAGTTTTTTTTTAAACCCTATAAACAATAAAAAAAAATTTCAATTTCCTGCAACTTTAAACTTTATGAGACTTTGAATAAAAATTTCTTCCAGTGTTAAAAGTAAATAGATTTTTAATTATTGTTTACACTTTTAAGTATTTTATTATTCAATTAAAAGATAATAGGAAAGTATATGGCTAAAATATATGGCACTTAGAGAATAAAAAATTTCCACTAATTGTCTGATTATAATTCTATCTAATATGCACCACTACATTTTGATTAGTAAAATAATTGTAGAAATATTGAATTGTAGAAATATTTTCATTAATAACATGGAAATTACAACAATAGCAATACTACATCCATAATTTTTTCATCACAGTATTCTTTAATTTATTTAAAATATGGAGCAACTAGTGCAAGATTTCAGAAATCAAGATAAAAACAGAAAAATGTGAGTTTCTAAAGAGACTAAAAATTGTGAAGATGTAATTTGATAAGCAATTACTATCAAAAAATAATTTATGAATGTTAAATTTAAAAAAATTTTAGATTTTAATTTAAAAATAGATCATTGTCTTCTTTTCTAAAAATGTGGGGTATGGGTCACCCTTGACATTCAATTTCCTGTCATAACAATGAATTAAATAGGGCATAAGTATATCGATGATGCTTTTGACGAAATTGTAGAAAATTAGAATCTATAATGTTGATAATAAATCCTGAAGTGACAAGTCACCAATTATATGTTTCCATAGTTTGTACTATCTTTTTCTTCTTATATATTTAGATTTAAACTGTTTTCTTAATCCATGAAACATTTATTAGGCATTTTGATTGTCTGCTTAATTTCAATTTTTATGTCATTATTTATGTTAAGCATAGTGCCTAGATATTTTAATTCGACTAAATATAAACAATTTAAAAATCAGTCCCTCGTTACATTGTTTATTAACAACATGTGTGATAGTCCTTTTTCCCCCGTTCGACTCTTCTGCGATAAGAATTAGATATAATTGGATCCCCCCCCTATTGCGAAGTGCAAGTTAACGATACTAATTAAATGGTTTCGAAAGGTAATGTACTTAGGCTAATTTAGAAACAGTACTGTTTCATTTCCAGAAGCGTACTGATCTTTAAATGTTATATTCGATCCCAAATAAAAAATTCCTTGAGAACAAAAAATAATCTATTACTAAAGATACCTGGACGTGTATGTGATAAGAGACAATTAATGAGTATTTTTCTTGAAATTAAATTAAAAAAATGTTAGAAGTATAAATGTCAGTTAAAAGTTTAAAATAACATTATGAAAATGACATGCATTTAGGTAATAAGCCGCTTTCTTCAATTCAAAATTTCATGATTCTAAATGACTTTAAAATATACAGATACATTGTAATCCTAAAATATATTGAACCATTCATTTCTGTAGAAAAATATACAAACTGATTAGTTAAAAAAATGAAATGAATATTATGTTATGTAAGCTAATAACAGTAAATTTTAAACCTATTTAAAAGAAAATCCAATCCATTATTAGCAAATTTATTAATCCTGTTTTCATTTATTTTAAATTTGTTGTTGATTAATAGACTTTTACACAGAAAAGAATCTATTGAGAATTAAAAATAGAGGATTAGAAGTTTTATATAAAAAGTGAAATTATAGATTACTAACGATATTAAAGTAGTCTCAAAAAATTTTCTAAATCAATAAATATAAAGATATTTTGATTACAAATGCATAAAGATATTATGATTTATTAGTTAAAAAGTACAGTGTTTTAAATTCTCCAAAATTCAAGACTAGCATTTTTTATTTGATTAGTGTTAATAAATAAAATTTGTCAGAATTATATCTGAATTTATAGCACCCATTACTTTTTGTGAAAAAGATCTAAAAATAAATATTATAACGGTTTCCACAGATTTAATTACTCATCTATTTAAATTATTTAAATCCAAAGAATAATATTATTTTGATATATTTTAATGAAATAGTGTAGTACTTTTAGTCAAAATTAAAGCATTTTAGTAAAGATAGCATTAATGTGCAAGCACTTAATTTGCTGTCAAGTACGTGAAACAGAATTGGCACAATTTTTAGTTAATACACCAATAACTGCTGGTAAGATTTTTCAGTGCGCATGCCTGAAATGAGTTTTAAGAAATTATAAAATTTTTCATGACTTTTCATTTAGTTTCTGAAAAATGGTTATTTAGGAATTATTTACTATCAGTATTAAATTTTATTCTTATAGAGTATTTATTTATTCATAAGAGATGCTCAGCTTATTGAACCATTTTACAAAATGATTTATCCTTCTTCCTCTTCATTGGCCTGACAGCCCAGGGTGGGCCTTTGCCTTCCTCAGAAGTGCATACCAGGACCCCCTATTTTTGGACAAGGTCATCCAGTTTGTCACTTTTAGCGTTTTTAAGTCGTTTTCAAGGCAATCACACCATCGGAGTTTTGGTCGTCCTCTTCTTCTGGTGCCAATGGGGCGAGCCAAGAAAATTTTTTTCCTCACCCGATTGTCGTTCATCCGGCTCAAATGTCCTGCCCATTTTAATCTCTGTATTGAGATAATTTAACAATATCTAAAATGATTTATCCACCCTCTAATAATATGGTAAGCTCACAAAAAAAAAAGAAAAAATTGCTAGACATAATATTTGGCTTGAAACCATTTCTATTTATTTTTTAGTTTTGTGTTCAAAAGAACTTTTTTCTGTTTTTTCTTAAAATGGTAAAAATAAAAGGATTAAAATAGTTTCATAGTGTATCAAGTAATGCGCTAATTTAAAGTAGATATTTCATAACAAAAGACTAATTTTTAGAAAAAATTTCATAACATAGATGAAGAACAAAAAGTGAAAATCGAAAGAGATTAACGGAAAATTTGATTTATAATGTATGAAAATATCAATAAAACAGAAAGTGCAAGCTTTATATAAAAGAACATATGAAACACTTAGAGCTGAAATGGGTATTGTAAGCTCAGTTAAGAATAAAATATTGTTGAGAAATATTGTGTAACCGTAAAACATTTTTTCTTTTGTCTCATAACAATATCTAGCAAGCAAATTTTGAATTTCATGGGAAAAAAACTACTTTTTACAACAGTTAATGAACCCAAATGAATTTATAGTATTCAAATTTTAAACTCATATTATTTCAATATTTATTTGACTTTTTTTGATGCTCATAATTATTTATTTGATGCAGAATAAAAGTATTGAGAATTTTTTTAGAATTAACAATAAATTAAAAAAACTAAAAATAAACTTAATCATATGTAAATAAGGAAATTATTATAATATCATGGATATACAAAATAGAATCTAAAATTTATCAAGTTAGAGTATTTAATTCAATAATATTGGAAGAACTAATTTATTGATGATTAAAATTATGGATAAAATTCAAAATAAATATTATTTTATTTTAAATGCTCAGATGAAAAAATATTTTTTACAAACTAGATTTCGTAGTTATAAAATTACTAAAAAAAGATTAATAAATTTTTTTCATTAAAGGTATTGTCAATTATCAAAGTAAAAGTCCATACAGTGCTCTCCGTACTAACAAGTTAACAATAAATTGACGTTTGCTTACACAAGAGAATTGTCAAAAAAATTTATAAATAATAAAATTCTATAATAAAAAGATTATTTTAAAAATAAACATAAATTATAAAAGTTATTTAAATGAAAATAAATTATAAAATTTGGATAACATCTGCTTTCTAAAATATAAGTTAGTAACGCATTTTTTGAAATATTCCTGTATAATTAAGAATTACAAATGCATTTAATTGACAATAACGTTAAGAATTTTTTTTTTTTTAACTGAAATAGATTCAGTATTAATAACGGATTTCCGATACTTCGACATTAACAATATAAAATTATTAGCACATGTAAATGAATTCCATTTTTATCTGTAGAAATAAATAAACTATAACCAGCCTTACATCGGTAAAAGCGGCTACCTCTGGTGAACCGGTAAAGGACCCATGGATAACCGCATATGGGCATGTATCGGCAATTACATGAGCCACACGCGGCTGTTGGCCATCCCACTTTCGGCCAACGGCGGACCGTATTGCCGTCCCAACAGCAATGATAAGGATCAAACAATTGACGAAGTCGATCAGACAAAATAGCGGCGGGCCGCTGCTTTTTAAATTTTTATTTTTATAATCAGGCAACTTTCCACACAAATGTTTTAATTCATCAGATTTGAAAGAATTAATAAATGTTAAATTATAAAAAAGAAACTGATTTAAGATCCTTTATATAATGCAATTAATCAAATAATTAAAATATATCTGCAAAATTACACAAAAAAATCTTCTTTTTAACAAATAAGGACGAATTTTTGTTAAGTTCTTTAATAATTAGCAAACCAATTTTTGAATATTTAGTATTCAAATTATAGAAAAAGCAATAAACGTTAAAGTAATTTTTTTAAGTCGTATTTGGTAATATACTTAACGATAATTTGAAAAATAACATTCATTTGTATGCAATAATGGCAAAATATTTAAATATATTTAAATTCAATAAAAATACTGTGGATATTACCTTCTGTTAAATTGTTAAGTTAATAATTTAAACCATAGCATAATTCAATTATTGTAATTATAAACATGCTGACAAGAATTATACGAAAGAGAAATATGGATTACCCATATATCATGTTGACTGACACAGATAAATGGGTCTAGGACGAACGATGACATGCTCTCTATGAAAAATCATCAAATTAACCGGACATCCCTCAGAAGCGGTATGAGGGCACTGACATAATACTAAGGGACTTTTAGTCATCGGGTCATTTAAACAGTCGTCAGCATGACACGTGCAATTGCTGATGAATTGCATCTTCAAGTATGAAATGAAGCAAGCGATCACAGAAAGCTTTCCAAAACAAAGTACCTTCACATTTAAAATGTACCTGAGATTGGGGTGTACCAGGGCTAGGGAAAACATAAGGGCTGGCTCATCGCTTTGATGTATCGCATTCCGCCTTGTCACCGGAGAGGGGAAGAGCGTGACGTCACTGGGCATCCACTAGCTGGCATTCGCTATGCTAGCTTGTGTCTGATCGCAGCTTTCTCATTCATATTGGCTTGTTTAATGTTAATGTTTTCATTTTAAGCAACAGTATTTTTTAAAGAGGAAAACATGACATCGTGTGCTGTTGCTACGTGTTCAAATATGTATCGAAATACAAAAGGAAAACACATAATAATTTGGAAAAAAATCGGTTTTGCCTTTTCAGAAAGGGATTATTGTTTCAATTCATTCTCTTTATGGATTATAAGAAGACTTAAAATCTATAAATGTATCTTATATTTTAACAAGTAGACTAACTCAAGATGCGCTCGAAAGCCTCTTCAGCCAAATTAGAGGTCTCGGGAGATTCAATGACCATCCTTCTCCTTCTGAAATAATTATTCGCTTAAAAAATATTGCTCGCAAATAAATTACCTAATTTGTCACCGAAAGTAATCTCTTTAGAAAATGGACCAGACGTTTATTTAACAAGTGAAATGTTAGACTCTGCATTTAATGTAAAAGAACGTCAAGAAATTATCAATTCTTTTGATTCTCAAGATGATGAATTAAATCGTGAATTCTTAATTAATCCCTTACCTTTTATCTTGGGAAAATGAACTTGCCTCTTCCAATCCAAATTGTGATATATCTCCATTTGAAAAAGAAGCTATGGTTTATGTAGCAGGTTATATTGCTTATAAAATTAAAGATAATTCACTTGGAACTATACCAAGAAATTCAGTCGATATGCTCAATCATTCCGAGTGGATTAATTTAATTTCTGCTGGGAGACTTACTGTTCCAACAAAAGCATAGATGGAAACTATAAAACAAATGGACATAATGTTTCGCAAATTTCATGGAGACACATTTTCTAAAGGGAAAAATGTCAAAGCAACATTAATAAATGAAACAGAGTCTTCTTTTCCTACTTTAAATGGAAAGGCAGTTAAACTGTTTTGTCGCTTGAGAACATTTATACGAATTAGGTATTTAAATAGAAATGCATCGATAGTATCTCATAATAAAGCTCAACAGAAAAACAAGAAATGGGCCAATAGTCAAAAAATCAAGATAAGCTGAAGCTAATAGGTAAATATATTTTTATATTGGTTATACAATTTTAAGTTAATTTCAATATTAATAATTTTTATTTTTGGGTTTATTAAATAATAATTGCAAATTTACTAAATACTTGAGAGGCATTTGTAGTTTTTTTTCACTCTGATTAAAAACAAAATGAACTTAGAAATAAAAAGTAAGTATTTTTCTTAGAAACACCAGGCAGCTTATTCTCCTTGGATGCCTGATTACGTCATCAACGGCTATTTCCGGTGACATTTTTGGGAAGCATTTGAGCCAGCCTTTCTCTTTCCCTAGCCCTGGGGGGGGTACTATCCTTTACATTTCAGATGCGCACACAGTAGAAAAGGACGCTTGTGATTGGCTACAGAAAAGAATAGCTATTATAACACATAGAGGTCCTGTACGAAACGTATACCAGGGCTAGTGAAAAGTAGTGACCTTTGGTAATTTTCAAAGTCAATGCTGAAAAGTGAATAATGATTTAAATTCTAGAAATTTTCTATTAAGTGCCAACTACCAATAAAATAAGCTTTCAGTGAATCGTAAAGAGCTGATATACCAAATTTAACCAGGTGCAGTTTAGAATTACACTTCAAGTTAAAACATGCGGGGTTTATGTGGCTGGAAAACATTTTTTTGAATCAATACAGAATAATATTAATACCATGAATAATATTTTAAGTAGAGTTATATAATTTGAAAATATTCGAAAGAGTTACTTAATGGTATCGAATAATTAATTGAAATTAAGTAAACGCTGTTTTTTCATAATTTACAGAAGGAAGACAAACTTAAAAAATTAAAAGAAATCATAATACGTGCAGTGCATTTTAATTTAGGTTTTATTTAATTTTCTTGATAGTTTAATTTTGAAAACGGTACTCTGTAAATTCCAAATATTTTAATGTAAAATTTTTTAAGAAATAATTAATTTTTACACAATAATGTCATCATAATAATTAATCTCAAGAGCTAATTAAAAACTATTTTTTGATGTCAGTTATTTTATTGCATTGAAAGTTAATAGCAAAGATACCTAAATTTTGATATAAATGGTTAAATGATAAGTTCTATAAGTTAATACATCAGGAGTACATGGTAGCAAATACATGTTTTCATCTTTAAATATTGTTAATAATTTTATTAACATAAAAAGAAAATAAATGCGTGGTACTGTAAAAGAATCTTATAAATCAGGATTGCTTGATTTTTATATCATGAATTTTCATTATATGCCTCTTTTGATTTTAAGTAGTCCTCGCATTCAAGACGCACAATTTTTAAGGGGATAAAATACAGAAAATATATATAAATTGCTCAATTGAACACCATTTTCTAAAAATAGACTTATTTTATTTTTAATTATATATCATCAATTTAGAATAAAATTTAATTGTATTTACAGAAGTTGAAGTTTAACTGAAAATGAAGTGGATTAATTAAATTTCTTTAAAAAAGTTAATTTATAATTTAAAGCCTTCCCCCACTTTTAATTTTTTTAAAATCTGAAATCAGAATTGCTTTTTAAAGAATGAAATATGAGGTAATAAATGGTAATGTCTAGAAGGTTTGTCACTGTCCCCAATATAAACTAGTAATAGCGTTATTTTTAAAAAAGCCTAAAAAATAATCATAAACAAAGACAAATGAGAAATATCTCTCTTAACCAAAAGGTAGTTTTACATCAAAACATCGGATTTATTTCTATATATCTTTAAATGTTTTAACAAAAGCATAATTTATCTAAAAATAATCTTAAATTTTCCGATAATTTTCTGGAAAACATTAAATGCATAGCATTGAATAATTTAAATTTTTTTAACAATAATATTCTGAGCTCACCTGTTTTCGAAGGAGTATAAATACATAACTGAAAACTCAATTACTTATTGTGAGAGGAAATAATTAAAAACGCATAGAAATAGCATCTAGCTTGCCTGGTCCAATTAGGGCAAAAAAAATTTTAATTAATATATTTTAGAAAGCCCTATTCATCCGAAAAATGTTTGTCTGTTTGGAGACACAGATGTGCATCAAAGATTGACGATTTTTAGAGGGATTTTGTTAAACCCAGGTGTTATCTTATAAATTAAAAAAGGCAGTGTATATCTTAACAATATTTCTTATAAAGTGACAGTTGCCATCGCCAAAAAGAGAAGAAAAATGACCCTTTATCATCATCTGAATGATATCGATAGATATTCTCTCGAAATCTTGCAGACCTGAAGTACTCAACAAAAGGCTTTGTTGAAATAACTGACAACCAGAATGAAATAATGTGATTTTGCTTTCATTTCGGCTTACAGGAGTCTAAAAACACGCCTCCAACTTTCACACAGAGGCCAGAATCTTTTCACACTATACAATGACAACACAGAAGTTCAAAAACTGCGTCGCTATTGTCAGTTTCACGTGGATTCTGGTTAAAAAGTTACCCAAGGAGAAACAAATGATGTCATAAAATTAATGAGTTTAAATAAATAAAATGTGCACAGTTGCTTTTCTTCCAGTTCCAATTAACACATTTATTATTGAGGTAACAATCTGTGTAAAATTCACTAATTAAAAGTAGGATTCTTAATACGTAGTTCTAAGAAATTTTGGGAATATTTAAATAGGCAAAAATCTGATCCTTAAATAATGAGTTAATTAATTTCGCTCTTATTTTTAGACCTTGAATTATTCTATTTCTGAAATAAATACGTAAGATGTATTTTCTCTCAGGTGGAATTGACACCATTATTTTCCAATTTTTTCATTAATTTGTTCAATTTATATAAAAAATATACTTTTTAACTTGAAAAATCCTTGAAAAATATTTGAAAGATATCGGTTATATTTCTCATTTTGGATTGTAAAATTTTAAAAAGTAGAATAGTCTGTTAATGATCTAAATTTATTGAAAGAAAAAAATTATGTCTTTGCATGAACAGTACTTCAAAAATGATTCATAATAGAAATAAATTTTAATAAAAATTAGCTTTTATTTTAATAATGAAATATATTTCAAGATCTATAGAAAATAGTGTAATTGAATATATTAAAAATAAGAGGAGTATTTTCACTGCTAAGATAACCGATTGAAAAAATTTCTGTTAATAAAATTACGCGAAATAACAGTCAAAATATATTTCTAATCAAAACAGGAATCAATGAAAAACTTGAAAAACAGCACAGAGAGCATAAGTTTGGGAAAAATTTATTTTTAATAATGATTTGTATATTTATATATTATTTGGCTGAAAATTTCTGATTTTATTAAATATATGTAATCTTATATATTTGAATTTATGTATGTTTTGAAAGAAGTTTATTTTAATTTCTGATTTAAGAAATTTGCTAAATGATTTTATTGTCTGTATTAGCGTTTCGTTTTGCGTTAATAATGTTATGGCATAATTTCGTTATCAAAACTGAAGTCAGATAAAAACTTATTAACAAGGAACTTCTAGTTTTGGTATCAGAAAAATTGGTTTTACGGGGTATGAAAAGAAAATATTCATAAATTAACAATTCTACAATTGGTAATTTAAATTTTTCACATTAAAAATAATTTTGGTTTACAATAATGATCTGAATGATGTAACTTAGGTAGCTATTTTAAATGTGGAATTTGCAATATAATTGTTTTTCAATGTAATTTTTCTGAAACAAAAAAAAATTAAAGATGTTTCATCTTACCTGTGGTAAATTAAGTGTTTAAAAAGATATTGTTGTGAAAAAATCTGGTGAGTTGATTCTAAATTAGAGATACAAAAACTTACCCAACTGATTTTTTGCAATAAATAACTAGTCTTTTAAGTGAGTTATAGAACTTTTGAAAATTTTTAAGCCTACGTTCAACAACTAATGATAAATAATTTGTAGAATATTTCATAGATAAGATAATGTAAAAAAATAGGGAATAAAAAAATTTTAATTGTTTCAGATGATTAACAAACTAGAAAATTTTCATTTATATTTTTAAGACACTATTAAGAAAATGTTAAAACATTAAAATTGATTTTCTTAAAAGTTACGAATTAAAAGATAAATAAATATTATGATTTCAAAATCATAAAATCAAGGGAAAATACACAATGATAATGCAGAGTAAAATTTATTTGCATTTATTAAGAACATTTTAAATATATAAAATAATGGAGTATAATATAAACTCAATATAATATAAAATAAACTCAACTAAAAATAATATAAAATAAACTCAACTATATAGCGTACAGGAAATAACTTTAATTTTGTTATTATTGATGCATAATATCAAAAACAAAAATATTCTATGTTTGTCCGAAAACGAATTTTTTATTTAAATGCTTTACTTTATATTTCCATAAATTAGCTGGACTGGAAAAGAAAGTCTATTTAAAAATGAAAAATAATTTCGCATTGTTAGTGTGATTTATTTTAAAGAAATCTGGAGTTCAACAGGGAATAAAAAATAAAAAATAAACCATTATTTGTAAATTGAGATAACCACTCAATAAACTTAGTTGGAGTTATTGCAGCAAAGCAAGCTATAGGTATTTTAATAAGTTTCGGAAAAATTGAAAATATTTATGAAATTTTCTCACGTTCAATATTAAGCTGGGAATTATTAACAAGCTTTTTAAATTAAACTGTTGAACGTTAACTAGAAACACGATGTAATGGTACAGCAGAAGCAGATAGTGTGTCATTGTTAATAAGTTGGACGATTTAACTATTAGAAAAAATAGAAGAAAATATTTTTACCACAAATGACACCAGAAATGGAGCTACAAAATTGATGCGCAACCTACTTAACTTCAATTTCTTAACTTTAATTCAATTCTGTCATGAAATCTTGAGGAGAATTAATCGTATAAAACTCAGATGGACTGAAATGAGTTGTAGAGAAGCCTTTTATGGTCTTGAAGCATTATAGGCAGAACTTGCTGAAATTCGATAACAGTTGTGAGAGGAGATAATAAAAAAGGGCTAAGTTCTTTTGTGAAAAATGGGGTAGTGATACAAATGGCCATGTAAGAAGACGCTGAAAAATGTCTGGAGAATCAGCTACAGATGTTGACCTTTCAATGGAAAAGGAAATTTCTCCAATTATGAAAATCGTTGTTGCCCGTCTGCAGCGAGAAATGCACACGTCATTCATGCGGCTAAAAAATCTTAATTCCAAATTTGGATTAATACATGATGTTGAAAATATGTTTAATAATGGTAATTTTCATAATAAACTTGAAAATAATTGTAACTGTTTGGATGGATTTTATGATACAGATTTCAATAGAACAGAACTGCAAACAGAAATTTGTGACTGCAAGTTTTTACTCTGCACTAGAAAAAAAAATTAAACGTAAAACTTCATTAGAACTTCTAACTTTCATAATCTCATATGGTGAAGATGTTTTCCCAAGTTTGAGAACTGCCATTCAAATGATATAATGATACAGATAAATGATAACTGTATAATTTATGATAATTATATAAATTATAAATAAAAAATAAAACATAATTACATAAATGTAATGATAAATAGATAAATAATAGATAAATGATATAGATATGGTTCCTGTAACTATGTCTATATCAGTTGCAAGCTGGAATGTACGTTCAGCAAATTAAAATTAATTTTGACTTATTTACGATGAAACATGAGTCAAATCCATATAAAGGGGTTAAAAGTTTTAAATATACAAAGAGAAAAATTGGAAATTATCAACTTTGATGAAGTAATTTGATCCATTCACTTCAGCAAAAGAAAAAAATGTATATAACATAATTAATGTATTATAATACGACTGGAAATATTTTCTTATACTTTTATGTGTGCAATATATACTGGATAATTTCATTTTAAAAAATAATTTTTAAAATAAATATATTGCAATATAAAATAAATAATATATTTATAATTATTTCTAAATGATGTAAAAAACCGATAATTCCTTTGACACTTTTTCGAATCCATTATAAGTCTTTTTTTCTAACTAGAATTCTGTTATTATTTGCATTGTATTCTTATCACAAATATACTCTATTTATTATAATGTATTATACACAGTTATAGTAAACTCACGTATTATTTAAACATTTTATTACCATATTTATATTGTGTTACTATTTTTTTCGAGGGTATGCTAAAAAGGTATTGTACTAGGGTTCCAATTATGCTTACTACGCCACTGAATATTCATCATGTATTACGGTAACCCCCGGCACAGAGACTCAGGCCTTGTACTCTAGGGTTCCCTAGCCCTGACTCTAGGGCGTGTTGACAGAGACTATGCATTTTTTTCCTAGGAACTTTTAAAGGGAGTAGAAAGTAACTAAGCACACATGCGTTTTGAATTCTGCTGACCACAATAGGGGCAACACATCTGGAAAGGGAAGTATTTTTGAAGTTGGCCATTTTTTTATATTTATTGCTTTTGGCCTAAAATGTACCCTTTGTAAATTGTAAAGAAAAAATTTCCAATATTTTTTTTTTAATTAAAATAGCTATTTTTAGTCAATTTTACGTCTTAACGTACTTACAAGTATTTTTAGTATTTATTGCTTTACTCACTTGTCTGCTTTAATATATACTATTAAGTTTTAATTTTAGGATATATTTTACACTATTCTTATTTAACAGAAACAGGTTTTTTAAAAAATATTATGGTAGCTTAAACAAGAGCAAATTAAAACACAGGAATATAGTTGCCTGTTTTTCTGGATTGTAATGATGCAAAAGATTGACTCATGTAGCAAAAATCTCTTTCATATTTTAATTTGATTAAAGAATTACATATATAAAAAATATTATATAAGAATTTTTTGAAGTTGTATTAAGATAGATGAAGAATTGTAGAAAGTATGTTGAATAAAGTAACACTCATTTAATTATAACAAGCAAAATATTCATGCGTTTTTTAAGATCTTGTGAAAGATTGAAAGCGACTTTACGTTTTCTGAGAATAGATGGAACGTGGGAAGATTTAAAATTTACAACAATAATTTTTGGTAGCTTTGATAAAAATAATACATAAAACGAAAGTAAATTATAAAAATTCTCCATAAGAAATATTTGAAATGTAAGTAATTCTTAAAATCATTTATTCAGATTTATTAAAATATGGTTATTATAAAAAATTTAAAACTCCAAATTGTATTGAATAAATTATGTTTAAAATTTTCGTTTATTTTTTTCATTTAATTAAAATAAGGTTCATTATATATTTGATAACATTTCATTGCGTAACATATAATTAACATGGTATGAACATATAAAAAATTTTGCTATTATTACAATAAAATAATTGAACAATATTGCTGTTATTATTCATTGATTGATCAAAAATAATTATGAATATTCAAATTAAATTGAAAATACATTTTTTACTTAATTTGAGTATTCATAATTATTTTTGAAGAAAATAATAAATATATTTTCAATATAATTATTATATATATCTTGAAAATATATATAATGAAAATATATTTTATTTTTCTTCATTTAATTTCCATTTAATTTGCACTGATTTTATGAGATTTAATTCTTTTTACTGGCCTTCGGAAGACACAACAGGGGCATTTCTCACCAAGTACTACACTTTTATTAACATTTTCTGGACAAAAAGTTGAATTTCTTATCTACTTCAATAGAAAAAAACATTAAATAAATGTAGTTTATTTATTAGTTTTGCAATAAATTTCATTCCTTTATGAGATATTTCAATACAAAACTTATGAAAGATTTCTTACATTTAGCTTATAGTTTCTATGAATGATTTTTGAAGAAATGGAAAATCTTCCTGCAGAGATTAAAATAATCTCCCATTTGCTTTATTTAGGAATCTGAGCATTTTTTTTGATGCATTTCTAAGCAAATTTTATAAGTTATAACCCAGTACAAACCACATCTTTTATGTCTTCATTTATTTTATTTTATTTTATTATTATTTTTTTAAATTTTGCGATGCCTATGAAGAAGTGAAGTCATATTAAGGTAAATGCTGCCTTTATATATACATGCATGAATATAATTGAAGATTTAAATAATCAAAATCACCATGTGAATTAAGCGAATGGATATTTTCCTCTTTGAATTAAGTAGTCTAGTCTCTCAAAAAATTAAAATAGAAAGGTTTCTCAATGAAATCATAAAAACGTTATCGAATGGTTTTAATATGCAATGTCATCGATGCACAGATTCAACAACGAACTGATTGAGACGTAGAGAGAAGCAGATATCAACAACTACATAAAAGTCAACCGAATGACATTTGCTGGATACTTATGCAGGTGACACTTTACAATCAAGAGTTTTTCACTCTAAGCCTATCGGCACCATGATGAGAGAGGGCAACACCCCCTAGATACATCTAGGGGGTGTTGGAGAGGGGCCCCTCACTTCTTTGTGTTAGAAAGAAGCCCCACTCATGTCAATCTTCTTTTCTTTTGGGAGGAAAACTTAGATGGATCGACTGTGACGACGAGGATTTTGGAATTAATACGGTAAAAAACTGGAAGTCTATTTCCAAAGGGAGATCAGATTGGAATGAGATTCTGAAGCAGGCCCGCCCAAAAGGAGCTTTAAAAGCAAGAAAAAATTAAAAGTCTTTTATGATTATCTTGGAACGCGATACTGGGACAGCATTTGTCTCATGGATTTCTTCCCCTTTTCGAGCGCCCCACTTTCTTCCAACCAAATTTCCTTCGGTCAGGTGTGGGATTTTCCGGCTGACCGAGAGGAAATTTAAATCTGCCTGAAAGTTGTAAAATTTAATGGTGGTTAGAGATGAGAATTTTGACGAAAAATGGTGTTGTTGGTTCTCTTCTTTGGTGAGGAAAAAATATTACTCTTCATTTCATATATTTGATGCTTAGGTGTATTTTCTTCAGTTAAACGAATTTTTTATCAGTTGATATCAAAGCACAATTGGATTATACAGAAAAATTTACAAATTTTGCTGATTCCTAAGATGAATTTGAAGTAAATAATATTTTTCTTGATTAGTATACAAATATTTTGATTCAGAAAAGTTATTTAATTTTGCATTATTAAAAGTTCATTTTTTAAATTTACTAAAAGCTCAAGAAATAGTTGGTGCATTGCATGAATAAAATACGGTGTTAATTTTTTTATTTGTTATTTCTGTTGAAATTTGACACTTCATTACTGAGGAAGCTGATATGCTTTATCAATATTTAATTTACCATGGGAATATCAAAAATAAATCGAAATGGCTTAGAGTAGAAGCAAATTTCTTAGATCTATTCTTCTACTTGGTCATAAAGACAATACACAAGATTAATAATCGTCTGAATAATTAATTATCTTAAAATCTTGTTTTGAGAATATAAATTAATTGTTTATTTATTTATTTTTCTTGATAAATAATTTCAGTATTTTTGATGGATAAATAAACTTACCATATAGCAGGTTTTATTGAAATGTGGAAATTTATTCTGCACACACATTCGAACTCAATATGCAAAAAAACTTATGATCAAACATAAAATGAAAAAAAATTCAATAAACTTTAAGAATTCCTTATTAAACAAAGATTCAAATTTATAGAATTGGTGAACTATGAAATATCTATAGATATATAATATATCATCATATAGATATAAAAACTAAACTCCATGGCATGACAGCCCATGTGGGCCAAGGCCTACAGTGCCCATAGCTGTTTTCATGACCGAGGGCCCTGAGGTGCGAAGCATATGTCCCAGTTAGGTGGTCAGCCTAACGTAAGACCCCCAGTGTTTAGTTCCCAAGCATGCTTGGTACTCAGTTAATCGACCCACTAAAGGGATGAAAGGCTGAGTCAACCTTGCCCAGCCCGAGGATCGAACCTCGGACCTGTGTCATGGGAGCGTGAAACGCTGTCACTAAGCTCATATAAATATAGTTCTTGAAAAATAACATAAAAAAAGTATAGATGAAAAATGAAAAAGTTCACTGCATGAGAAAAGAATAAATGTTTTCAATTTCCTTGATATTTAACAATCAATTATCAATATATATCTTTTATAGATAAGTATATTGCTGCCCAACTTGTCTAGTGGTTAGTGTGCCTGACTGCGGATAGGGAGGTCGTGGGTTCGAATCCCGGTTCGGGCATGGATGTACTTTCTCTCTCTCTCTATCCTGTCTTTGTCCTTTCCTTGTATGAAATAGGTGTGAATGGTTGTCTACCCTATACACGGGTCCCTGTGGCATGGGTGTACTGAGGAAGTCGGACTCCACGCCAAAATATGGTTCAGATGAAAAAGTGGAGCAGCGCACCCCATGTTGCCGGCCTTGCTGGCACACGGCAACAACAACAGTTAAGTATATTAAGTAATTTCATCCATTTTTTCCTGAATATTAAAGCAGAATTCGCTTGGCAACACTCTGGAAAGATAAAGATTTGTCATGGCAAAATCCTCTACACCAAGGAAAAAAATGTTAATTTCGGAATCGAAAGGTTAACTTCGAAAACTGAGAACGCATGGAACGTTTACGAGGGATATGGGAAGTGAACATAGAAATTAGCTTCTGGTATTTTGAAAAACGCAATTTCGAAGCTTTTCTGAGAGAGGAGGATCTTGTTGACCAAAGAAGGACAGTGATTGATTGGATTGATTCTTAAAACAATTAAGTTTTCATCCGCCATGTGAGCGTGGCTAATTTTCGCATAAAATTCTAAGTTTTATTTTTAAAAATAAAAAAAATTTACCATACATAGAATAAAACTTTGTTTCTGGTATTTATAAATATATTTATACAATTTAAGTTTGTTTTTAAAACTTCTTAATTATTCAGGTTTCTTAAGTTATTAAGACTTTAAGCATAACTTCAAACTGAGCTAATTAAAAAATTAATAAAAAACATTTTTTCATTAATTGAAAATTTAAAAATTAAAAACAAAATAAAAATTAATTTCAAACAAATATAAATCATTATTTTTAAAACTTTTTGAAAACTACAAAAAGTGAATATCAAGTCATAACAGAACTTGTGTGAAATACTTATCTAAATTTCTTCGTAGAGCATTAGCTCGTTCATTATCTTTTCACAGCATTAGCTCGTTTCCAATGATTCTTAAGCAAGGAATTCAATTTAATACCTGTATTATTTTTTTGTACATTTATTAATTTTTTCTTCATTTATTCCATAAGTCCTTCTATTTATGTATTAAAATTAAAACTGGTATTACGCATAAAATAATTATGTTTTTAAAAATAATGGATATATTACATGTAATAAAAATAATTGTTAGTTTAAAATGAGTGTCATTAAATAAAACACAAAAGACTCAGTTATTAAAAAAACTTATAATACTCTTAGTTACACGTATGAAGTTTGTGTATTACGACTATAGCTTTGATAATATTATTGTATCCATGATTTTTTATTGGTCTACCGATGGCTGAGTGGTTAGCGTTCCGGACTCCTGAGCTGTGGGTCCCGGGTTCGATTCCCGGTTCGGGCACATGGATGTTTCTTTCCTTCTCTGTTCTCTCTGTGTTTCTCTATCCTTTCTTCTATAATATTGTATGAATGTGGCCCACCCTATAAACGATTTGTTGTGGTATGGCGTGGGTAACGCTACTCGCCTCCGTGACTTGGTTCACAGGTGCCCGCTGGGTAACGACAAATGAGTAGCAGTCTCTGGCCTTGTTGTGATCAAGTGTCGTCACCCAAGTGTGCCCTCCATTGGAATAAAAATGATTTTTTTATTAATTGCGAAGTAAAATATCCAAGAAAGAGATTATGTATAGGAATTAGATGCTAATGTGATATTATTATACAGAGGCAATTAAAAGTTACGGGATGTAACAGAAAAAAATAGAAAATTTTTTATAAATTAATTTGATATAGTTCTACATACAATATAATATAAGAAATACTTTGCTTCAAATGAAGAAGTAAATATTATGTTTGATAGTGAAACCGCAGTCTATAAAAATGTAATAATAGAATCCTTTTCTCTATTACGTATTTCATCAAAATCTGAATCCCAAACCAGACTTCAATGATTACTATACTAAGCAGCCATTCAATGCTGGAGAATATTTGAAAATGAGTCCTTCTAACAGTAATGTTAGCATTAAAAAAAGTTTCATTAAACATATTGTAAAATAAAAAATTATATTGCGATGAAAATCAGAACAAAGTTCAATATATTCTGAGACCATCTATATAAAATATATCTAACATTCGAAACTAAGGCAATTTAATGAAATAAAATTTTTTTAAGTGGAAAAAATTATTAACTTAAAATAATATAAATGCCTTTAGCAAACCGATGGCTGAGTGGTTAGGGTTCCTGACTCTAATGCTTTGGGTCACTTGTTCGATTCCCAGGTCGGGCATGGGTGTTACTTTCTCTCCGTGTTTCTCTGTCTTTTCTTTTGTGAAGATGTATGAATGTGGGCCACCGTATAAACGAATTTGTGGTGGTATGGCGTGGGTAATTTAACTCACCTTCGTGAATTGGTTCAAAAGTGCCCGCTGGGTGACGACAAATGAGTAGCAGTTTCTGGTCTTGTTGTGGCGAAAGGTACTCACCCATTGTTAAAAAATATTTTTAAATTTTCTGGAACTGCATTGAAAATTATGAGCCCTTTAGTCGTATAAGTGTTAAATTAAAGGTATCAATATAGTTAACAGTATATTTATAAAATTTCTGTTATATTTGCACAGTATTATTGTACTTGAAAATATAAATCCCATTCTAGAAGTGAAATTTGGATCATATTCTTGAATAGAAGAAATAAGTATTCCCTTAATATTTCTTCTCCCACCCCCTCGGTTACTTGAATTTGCAAGAAAGGAGGGATATAGCAAAAAAGTCAAGGTCAAGTGACGTCAGCTCGCTCAGTTCACGGAATAAGGAGGATTCTTATTTTGTTAAGAATAATTTCTTGTTTTTATTTCTACGGTGATTAGTGAGGAAGAGGATATAAATTTAGCTCTTATTGTTAACAAAAAATTACGCGATAGTGTTTCGAATTTAATTAAAAATTACAAACCACTTAAAGAGCCACGTAAAACTGATTTAAAAATGAATAAAACATTAAAAGATGATTTGCCGAGGTTTCACAGCGCTGTAGAATTCCTTTTTCAGAACAGAAAGTAGTCGATCAACAAATTGACGAATGGTTGCGGGATGGAATAATGGAACCCTCTTGTTCAGAATATGCTTCACCGATTGTTTTGTGTAAGAAATGGTATGGAACTTCGCGGTTATGTGTGGATTTTAGGGAATTAAATAAGAAGGTGATTAAAGACGTTTCCGATGGCTCAAATAGAGGAAGTTTTAGATCATTTAGGGGAAGCAAAGGTTTTCTCAAAGTTAGATTTAAAGAACGGATTTTTTCATGTTCCTGTAGAGGAAGAGTGTCCTAAATACTTGGCATTTATCAGTCATGCAGGTCTATAGGAATATTTGAAAACTCCATTTGGTTTGTGTGCAGCGCCTAGTGTATTTCAAAGATTTACTTGCAATGTGTTTAGAGACTTAATGAGGGATAACACTGTTGTAGTTTATATGGATGATTTTATTATACCGTCGCATGATGAGGAGGAAGGTTTAGAAAAATTAAAACGTGTTTTGGAAGTAGCTAGAGAATATGGGTTAGAGATTAATTTTAAAAAATGCCAATTTCTTAAAAGAAAAATGGAATTCCTCGGACATATTATTGAGGATGGTACAATTCGCCCTTCGCCAGAAAAGACAATTGCAGTTCAAAATTTTCCAGAGCCCAAAAATCTTAATTAGATTCAGAGCTTCTTAAGTCTTACTAGATATTTTATAAAATTTATTACTCTAACTATGCTAAAATTGCCAAACCATTAAGTGATCTTCTTCGAAATGGAGTGGAATATAAGTTTGGAGTAGCTCAAGAAGAAGCTTTCAATAGATTTAAAGAACTCTTGACAGCAAGTCCTGTTCTGCATATTTTCAGACAACTGGAATTGCATACGGATGCAAGTAGCCTAGGATATGGTGCTGTTTTGCTACAGAAATCTGACGATGGACAACTTCATCCTGTTCATTGCATGAGTAGAAAAACCACTCCGCAGCAAGAAAAGCTATGTAGTTAAGAGCTTGAAGTTTTAGTTATAATGGAAGCTCTTAAAAAATTTAGAAATTATTTATCGGGATCCAAAATTAAAATTGTAACGGACTGTGTATAATTAAAGAGTGTCCGTTTTTTTAAAACTGTGTTTTGTTTTAAACCAATGACACACCCTACATACATACATATGCATGTGTATATATATATATATATATATGTATATATATTTATATATATATATATTTATATATATATATATATATTTATATATATATATTTATATATATATATATTTATATATATATATATATATATATATATATATATATATATATATATATATATATATATATATATATATATATATATATATATATATATATATATATATATATATATATATATATATATATATATATATATATATATATATATATATATATATATATATATATATATATATATATATATATATATATATATATATATATATATATATATATATATATATATATATATATATATATATATATATATATATATATATATATATATATATATAACATAGAATTTTCGAAGACATCTTCGGAGGAATTGCTCGAAGATATTTCGACATTTGTCCTCCGAGCTTGTCAGAAAAGAGTGTTCCTTTTGCATAGCTGGTCATCTCCCTCCTGATGAAGACGTGGTCCCTATGCCTTCTTCTTGTCATTTGCATCATATATTTTAATATTTTTCCAATTTTATATTTCTGGTTTCAATATTTTTCATGTTTTATCTTATTTATATAAGCTAATCTTTCTTTAGCTGCTTTTGCGCTGGCTAGATTTTCTATAATGTATTGTAGTTCCTATTTTATTATATTTTCAGTATTTTATTTATTACTTTATATATATATATATATATATATATATATATATATATATAAAATATATATATATATAATATATATATATATATAATATAATTAAATATATGTATATATATGTATATATATATATATATGTTTAGGTTTAGTTCTGTTATTAATTTTATAAAGTTAACGACTTACATACTAAACTTGCTGCTGCAAAAAATATAAAATAACAGATGATTTTTAAAAAAATTTTGAAAACAATAATTTTTCATTTTTATATTTTGCTTTCTTAATTTTTTTTCATTTTTAAAGTTAATATTAAATTTGAAAAAAATAATAATATGAGTACAGTAATAAATATTAATGATTCCTAATAATTTTAGAAAATGGGATGTATGTATGTCGAAGAAATTCATTAGATTTATATTATGTTCCTAATTTAAAAACATTAAGAAAAGACAATATATACACTTGTTAGATTAGTTTATAATATACCACACACGTTTTTAGATTTCTTAACGGATGTGTGTTTCTTTCTTAAAAAGAGAAAAAAAATTTAAAGAAAAGTTTGCATTATAGAGTCATAAAAATAATTTAAAACCATTGATGCATGTATTATTATATGTATTATAGAGAAATATATGTTAGTGTCAGGTTGACGAAATATTATTGTGAACCAAAAATAATTATTAATATATTATTATTCCCCTTTACTAGAAATAACCATTTATTATTCTTAATGTAAAATATTTCATTCAATAAATTTTAATAATTTATCCCGCATTGTATAGTTTTAAATTTATTGCATTCCTGTTTTTTAATCAGAAAGTCGTTATTTTAACTGGCAATTTGAAATGACTGTATGTAAGATACACCTCTCTAAATTTGGAACAAACAGAATTCAAACTTTGTTCACTTCTCGTGATAATTAATTGGTTACTGAAATCAGCATTAATCAGCTGTAATTAAAATGTCAAAGTAAAACATATTGTACATAAATTATTCAGAGACCAACACCCTGATATAAATTTCATTTAAATCTGTGCATTTGTTTTCAAATTGACATAGGGGGAAAATTTGATAAATGGTATAAGGACTTTGATTACTAAAATTAAAATATTTTTGGAATGGATTAAATATTATTAAATTATAAAAATCTTTTCAAACATTTTTTATTTATAGAATTGGTTTTAGAAATTAACTATAGAAGGGATCTAATTTATAAAATAGAAAATATATTTATTGGATTTAAAAATATTTAATTGCATTTGTAAATAAAACATTATTTTAAAATTTCCTAGATTGGATATTGTCAGTGGAAATTCTTTTATGGTATTTTAATGTTTCTTGAAAAGAACGTCTTTTGGAAGAAAAAAAAACCCCTCTGACTTTTATTAAATTTAAAGACTTCTATTAAGACTTAAATTTAGATTTAGAAATTGAACATAAAAAATTTAAAATGAATTCCATGTAAATTAATAATTTTAATGGTCCCAAAATTTTCAGAAATTTATAACATTTCTCCTGATTTGTATAATATTTATATACGATACGTAGAAGCACCTTCCAAAAGCGAGATGCAAATTACCCATTCAGGAGGTTGTCCATAAGCTTCAACGTAGTCCTTCCCGTGCGGTGTCTTAAGGTGCATTGGAACGAGCAACAGGGATTTATAGCCAAGCCTGCAGAATTGTCCTTGGAATGCTAGTTCTTTTCCATGGCCTTTTTTTTAACGGCTAAGCATTCTTCAAGTGACCCAAAATCTACTTTGGTTCTCATTAAAAATCCACTTGGCAATCGGGCTGTTGCATCAACCACTAAAATATGAAACAATATATTTAATGTCTAAATTTTAAAGAAAGAACTCATTGCTGTTATATCTTTGATTTACTTAAAGGTAATTTTTAGGAAAAATAATAAGTTTTTGTAGTGGAATCCCATGTTAAGATTTTCATGCATTAAAATCAAAGCTACTATATATAGACATTATTTTCCCCCAATTTTTGCTACACATCTTATTTATATATCATTCATTTGTAAATCTAAATAAAGATTCTTCTTGTGGAATACTCATTGATGATAATGCAATGCATAACTCACAAATGTTTTACGATTATTGAATCTGCGATGTTATATAGTTAGTCCTTTGTGTGAATAAATGCGTTTTTTAGGAAGCATATTCATTCATACATACTGTAAATTAAAAAAAAAATTTTTTTTTAAGAATTTTAAAGATAGGTTAACAATAACTCCTGAATTTCCGTCCTTTTAAAAATATTTCCTTGTTAATTTGTAGTTTCAGTTAATTTAATGAATTCATGAATACTTATCACTTGTCAACATAAAGACTGGGAATGGTTTGTCTTGGTTTGTTTGTCGCTCAACGGTCATTTTTTGCACACGAGGGCTAATTAGACCGGGACTTACGGTTTAAAGTGGATTCCGAACCACTTCAAACATCCATGCCCAAGGTGGGATTCGAACCCACGAACTGTTGAACCGAAGGCAAGAGCGCTAACCATTCGGCTGCCAGCTCGGCTAAAGACTGGGAATACCATTGAACACTTTCATACGTAGCTATATATAACTAAACATTCATAATGCTTAATGTGTGCACAAAAATATATCATTTGTGAAAACTGTAAGAGCGTGAGCAATTTCATATTACTATACCCACTAAATTTTGTTTGTATACAGATTCTATTTTCAATTAAATCAAAGTGAAACTGAATATTTTTAAATGAATTTGTAATTGAAGATGACACAATAACTAACGCGAGACACTTAGTAACATTCTGGAATATGATGTTTCTATAGTTGTGATTTTTGTTGTAGGGTATTGTACTATAGATGTTATATATTACGTGATAAACATTGCCCTTCAATCATATGCAAATAGTTAGTTATTTATGTTGTATAAAATGGAGAATACGGTAAGCCCTATAGAAAATTTTTACATCCTGTAGAGCATGTTTTTTTATTTGTGTAATTGTGGCTTTTTTCTTGAATCTGGGATTTTTTTCTTCCTTGTTTCTTTCTTTTAAAATTAGATATTAATATTCAATAACAATTTCTATTGGAGCTATCAACTCATTATTAGTTGTGGGTAGAATTGAAGGGTTGATCATTCTCACGGTGTCCAATTTATTTCTTAACGTACTACGATAGATTGATTCTTACACATAATTTTGATAATTACCAATGACTTGCAGAAGATTTCTTTGTCTGAATAATCTGTTTGTGTTAACTACTTTAAAAACAATATTCCTTTTTGTCTTGAAATGTAGTGAAAGGGGCTATATTAGAACTCATCATCATTATTTGTCTGTCAAACTGGGAAAGAGGGTATTTTTGATGGTATGCAGCATTTTTGACCTAGAGGCACAGTTTTATATATTATAACATATTATTTATCTTATTCTCATACATATTGACTGAATTTCAATAATTTCTTCATCGCCAAAAAAATTCAGAATTTGGAATCATGGATTTTACGGCACCTGTGCCAGGAAATTTTAAGAGAAGGCTAATAGTTACATAATTCAAAATAAAAATTCTAGTACTTCAGAACAATACTTCATTAACGTCAAAGTTTTCCTTATTCTCTTACGTACTCAAAACATATTGGAGATTAGAAACAACAATAACAGGAACAATACAATTGAAAAAATAAATAATTTTCAGTATACTATAAAAAAATAATTTTCAGCTAACAATTTCGAGATTTCTATTATTACTAGTTTAACGTAATTACAATCATATATATGAGAGAATATAAAAATTATATATACCCTATTAGATATGAAAAATACAATACTTATTAAGGAACATTAATTGAAATATACGGTACATATTAAAATATTAACAAATGACAATTTAATAACAAGGAAAAAATTTTGTGTCTATTTTACGAAAATGAAGCAAAGATGAAAAATTTATAGATATGATTTTAATTTTCTCGAACTATATATACATTACTTTTAGTTTATTACAAATACACATTTTTTTCAACTGTACCAAGATAAATTCAAGTACTGCTACAAGATGCCACTTTTAAAGGCGGTACTCTTTTACCAATACCATGCCATTTACACCCAAATTAGATTTTTTTGTAACATTTAAGTTCGTCCTTGCGGCTCTGAAAGAAAGTCCATTGACTAATGATTCGTTGGGAACTCTAGAAAGGGAAGTTATTAGCCTAGAATTCAAGCATAGTGGCATTCTAGACATCAATGTGAGGAATTCTTGGTATATGGTAAGATTTGCTTTCAGATTGTTCTTTTCAAATGAGTTTTAATGTGCTTGAAACTCAATTCCATAAATCTACCAAAATCTACTGAAGTGTAGAGCTGTGGATGGATTAAATGTCCATCGAATATTCTCAGCAATGAAATAATTTTTGGCGTTTTCATCATTATCTGTTTTGCCAATGTCTCCTTTAATACTCTATCAATTCTTAGAAATTTCCAACTAATATGTAATTCAATCTGAAAATGTTTCTCTTGATTTATGACGAGATGAAAATTATTTGAAAGATGTTATTAATGGTTACATAATCAGTTTATTGACTATTTCAAGACATGCAGCTTTTGAACAAAAACAGACACATGAAGACAAACTTAAAATATTAGATTTTACTCTCTGTCACTTCTGAAATTTTATCAGGATGGGTTCCGAAAAATCAAATCAAATCTTTTTGAATATTCTATATGGCGCAGCAAGAGAAGTTAGGAAATCCGACACTATGTATTTAGCAGTTGTGGATTGCATTCTATGTCATTTTATGCATTTCCAAATTGTTTTTAATTCATTTTGGTAGTTAAGGATTCAAAAGTTCTTTTACAGTAAAGAAATTGTTAAGGCTTTTTCCCCCATGGAAACACATAACATAAAGATGCTTGACTGTATTTTATTTTATTTTATTTATTACATACATATATTTTCAGACTTGTATGCTTGATTCTTGAGATCCGCTTGTAAATCTTCGTCGATAATAGGACAAATAGCACAATGACAGATGTACAACCACAGAAGAATAACGAAGAAAACACCCAGGGCCACGTTGGGAATCGAACCCACACTCTTACGCTCTCAAGCGATTAGCGAAGTGATACTTTGACCACACAGCCACGGAGCGCCCTGCTTGACTGTAAAATCTGTTACATTAATTTTGTTAGGCAGTGTGGCAACTCAGCCATACTAAATCCCTAATGGGGAATGAGAAGCGCATCTTCCCTATCCGATGGGGAATCTAGCTCAGTTGCTATTTGGATGCAGTAGAATGAAGACCGTATTGGCACCAGTGTATATTATGATGTGGAACTTAATTTTATAGAATGTAATCATGAACATTGTTATTTGTTAAAATATTAAAGGCAATAGGACTTGACAATGAACAAAAAACACGCAACCAATTCGTAACGTAACAGGCAGTATGATTTATTGTTTATCGTGTTCTGGAAGATCAGAATTTCTAAGCCGTCACAACCAAATCCAAAAATTTCTTCCTTATCAATAATTACATTAAAAAAATGTGTCTTTACTGCTTGGAGCTAACCTCTGCAAAACTGTTAATGATTTAGTTTCTTAGTTAAATTTAAGTCCTCGTAGGAATTTCAAAACTAAAATGGAGTCATTTTCAATCTTAGGGATAATTGTAAATCTTTTGAATTTTATAGCTCACGAATTATAATTATTGGTAAATTTCAAAAATCAAGCAGTTATTTGATTTGGCTTTATCCACGATGAATACCTAAAAATCGAGTCAAATATGTACTTTTCACAAGCAACAGGATTTACACAATACTTCGGAATTATTTATTAAGTAATTCGTTTTCTTATGTTTCTGTTATTGGATTAAAATATCAGGTTTGAACATTTCCACCTCTTAACCAAGCAGATCCTTTAAACTAAATATCATTATCAATTAAGCCATGTTCAGTAATTTCATGAGAAATTATACCAGCTAAATTTTCAATTACTTTACAATGTTTCCACATTGAGATGATAAAATAAATTTGAACTCGAAATTCTCTTACACGCTTCATAACAAGTAGTTTCCATTTATCAACCTTTATACAAAGTAGAATAATACGCAACGTACAAAATCAAAACATTCTTTTACTAGAAATATTAGAGCCTTTTATAATTAACAATTCTTGATGTAATTATCACACCCATTAGTTTTAAATGATGCAATGATAATTTTTGAAGTTGACATGCTCGACTCTTAGAAAAAACAGACTTTATATCCTATACTTCATATATATATCATATAAAACAGATTTCATACTATACTTCATATCCTTTGAGACTAGCATTTTAAAATACACATAATTCTGTTTTAGCAAAATTTATTTCCTGTAAAAATACATTCTGGGAATTCTGAACTTTAAAAAAAGCTTCAATTTCTGAACATTATTGTTTAAACTTCTCACTCTAAACAGAGTAATGAATATCCAATTTCAAAACATTTTGCAATAAAAATTTTATTCGAAATACAAACGAAGCAATGAATTCTTCTGGATCCCAGATATTAGCCTCATTTGGAATTATGTTAATCTTCGTTACATTTTTAAATCAATTATTTCTAAACATTATATATCTAATTTTAATTTGTTATAATAAGAACCCAAATTATTCCAAACACCTTTAATGCGTTTTGTTCTAAATTACCCTTCGTATTAAATATTCAGATTTCTTTTTCAATTTTTTCATTTATGATAATAAATGACCTTCGAATTATCTTAGTTAATATTAGCATCTTTAATTATCTTATGAACGTAATTATTTAAATAGAAACCTTTATGTGTTGTATAAGCTCCATTAAACATATCAGCAAATTGAAAAGTTTTACCAAGTATTCTAAAAACTTTGGGATGCTCTTTTTTTTATAAAATTCAGTACGATATTTATTTGTTTCGGATAGGTAAAGTTGGCTTGGTTTCATTCCAAAAGATACTTTACTTATTCTTAGAACTTAACAATGAAAAATTCTCATCAAAATTACTAAACCACAAGAATCTCAAACAAAAAAAAAATCTTCCTCTGCTATTTAAAAGTGATGAGAAGCTTTCTCAATATTTGTTTAAAGTACCATTTTATTCTTACTAAATTTTAAAATTATTTGTCACAGATATTAGAATTTAAATTTTGATCAGACAGTCATTTAAAGATGGATCAATTTTTCTTTGCGTAGATGTTTTAATTTTTAATTATCTACATTCTTCAATTATTCCATTCCAAGTTTTTCTTTAATAATGTTATCATAATATTAAAGAGCAGTTTGATTGCACATGTAATGCCATCATATAATTTTTGTATACAACGATTAATTTTTGCTTGCGGCATGCTTAGGATTATCTGGTCTCTGTATTTGCTGTTTTGTAACATCAGCGAGAATCTTCAGTATCTTTTCTGGTGTCATCCTTTTCATAAATTCCACTGCTTCTTCAGTAAATCTTAAGTCCAAACCTTGTTTTCTTATATCTATCGAGTCCTCGTTTAGTAATTGACACATTGTTTCTACGCTACAATTATCTATTTTGTTTAACTACTCAATTACATTAAATTTCTTTTACTGTTTTCCTTTCCCCATTTAACAGTGACCGTGGTTTTTTTGTCACCCTATACTTTCAGAAGCTTGGTTCGCATTTTCTCCACTCCCCCCATTGTATGCATTAGTTGTATTTGATTTTTACGACTTCCGGAGGGGAGATAAGATTGCCATTCGACTGCGGAAGACGAGATGGTAAGGAGAAAAGACAAGAACAAGGTTCTTCAAAGTAAAAATGTAACGAAGTTTGAAATGGGAAATATCATTGAAAAGGTATCGCAAAAGTTAAATGGAAGAGATTCTAGAATTTTGAATTTTTGTTACAACCGTTGGACTGCTGTAAAATCCACC
This sequence comes from Latrodectus hesperus, assembly GCA_037975125.1. Taxonomy (NCBI): domain Eukaryota; kingdom Metazoa; phylum Arthropoda; class Arachnida; order Araneae; family Theridiidae; genus Latrodectus; species Latrodectus hesperus. The sequence continues at coordinate 22,627,789 of CM075851.1, forward strand.
AGAATTTGATTTGGCATCATCACCATTGAAGTGGATGTTTTTTCTTGAGGGCAAAAGAGTGGCCAATTTTTTCTGAGAAATTTGATTTAGAAGGATGCTAAAATAACAGATCCAATATGCCTGTTTCTCTTGTCTAACTTGTTGTTACCTACCTACTACATTAACATTGCAACTTCTCCCTCCCATGAACAGTAGCTGCTAACCAAGGGTGAATATTTTGCTATTTTCCTTTTTTGTAAAATTTTATTATTATCACAAATTAATTAATTTTTATTTAATTCAATGTGTGTAACCATATGTAAAGTGAATATTGTTTGGTTAAATAATAAGTTATTTATGGTATTAAATAAAAATAAAATGATTAAGTTAGAACTTACATATTGAAATTAGTTATTATTATTCAACTGTGCTGAGACATTTTACTTGCATATACGAGTTAAATTAAATTTTATGGTTAAATTTAAATTTCTTTTCTCCTCTGATCTTGCTAATATTCATATAATATTTAAAAATTCTTTATTAAGCTTTAAGGTTCCATTTAATTTTTTTGTCCCTCAGCAAACAATTTTCTTTTATTAATTGCTCGTATGTAGCAAACTATTTAACAACATAAATTAACTTTTATATAAATAATAAAGGTCTCTTTAGTTTATTTTCCGATCCAAGAAATGATTGCTTAGAATTATAAAATTTTCTGCTAGTTTGGATTTATTGTCTTAGTTTAGTTCCATAAAATTTTCGTTTAATATCCACTACTTATAAATTTAGAGTTATTATGATAATGTTGTGTTGTAAATAAACCAACCTTAGAAAATGTTTCATTATTATTTTCAATTCCTGTAGAATCCAATATCTAAAAAGTCCGTTACTCAAAAGCTTTCGATTCTTGGCCTGGGTTACTCTTAAGATTCTCACTCTTGGCCTGTGTTACTCCCAGCACTTTCATTTCACATGGACGAAATTGCAATATTTTATGAGCACAAGCTGCATTAGAAAACTGAATGAGCCTTCAATTACATTGTGAATAAACAAACTGGTATCTGGAAATAAAAAATTACACCCTTTCCAGTTAGACTATCATGGCTGTTTTCTTTCTTTTTTTTATTTACAAAAAATGCGAATTTAAAAATAGCAAAATCAATTATGATTGGATAAATAATTTTATCTGTATTTAGTTAGTTTTAACTATATGATGATTGCAAAGGATGCAATAGAATCATTCGCAAACGAAATATTTTCAAAAGTAATTTTATTAGCTTTTGTATTTTTCTTGAATTTTGTGTTTTTAATTTAAAAAAAAAAAAAGATACCAAAAAAAATCACAGAAACAACGACATTAGCGTAGATAAAAAAGTTAAATTGGAAATAGTACCGAATAGTATAACATAGTAAAAAAATGCATCAATGAAAAACGCGCGTTATGCAATAACATAGATTGAACAAGTTGAAAATACATTTACTTTTTTTGAATGTGTGTGTGTTGGTATCTTCTATTACATTAATTTATTATCTAATTTTTGTGATATCAAAGGATATTGCATTATTCTAGACAATATTTTTGCTATATATTTTTCAAATAAATTAATTATTATAAATTGTAAACCAAGAAAAGTTTTCAAAATGTAATTCTTCATTACTTAAATTATCTTTTTGCCGTGTTTTTAATAATTTTGTAAAAATTTTAACGTAATAACTATATTATTACAAAACAATAATAATCTTAAACTAGAAATTTTAATCAATGAGTATCTAAATTTTAATCAATTCAATGAGAAAAATACAAAAAATATATATTTTGGTCCCAACTTTATTAATTGATGACATTTTCACCAGTTTCCGATTAAAATATAAATTCATAAACCCAGTAGCATTTCTTATGTAAATTATGATAAAATAATTAATTTTCTATTAATCTGACAACGACCAAAATAAAATGTCTCTTTGAAAAATATATACAGCTTACAATTTAAAATCAATCTTGAAAGAAACTTTTTCTTGAAATTAGAATGTGTTTTTAATTATAAATTAAATACATTTATGTAGTCCAGGAATGTAATAACTCACACTCTGTAGTAAAAAATTATTGAATTATTTAACACTTATTCTCTTGAAAAATCAAAATTTCCTTTATAAGAAAAGGGAGGACTGAACCTTTGATGGTTTAAAGTCCTTGCGTTTATCAAGTATCCAACCAAGAACCATTCCCACGATGAAAGCAGCAATGTGATGTAGTGATTGCAAGTATGTGATGAAAGTAAATGTACGTAGATACCTGAGAAGAAATTGAGAATGAAATGATTATTTTATGTAGTTATATATTCAAATGTAGTAATTTTTACTTTTATTTTGGTGAATAAGAATATATTCCCAACCTCTCCACGAAATTTGTACGATAAGTTTTAAATCATCACCCTTATATATATATATATATATATATATATATATATATATATATATATATATATATATATGTGGTGGGTGAACCACTTAATAGCTGACGTCACTATTTCAAGTGCCCACTTGAGATGGAGCTCGAGAGGCGCAACAGCTTCCCCAGTGAGCGGGGCAGAAGAGAAATTATTTAAAAGACGTGAAGACGTTCCTTTTTGATAGCAGCAAGACGACTGCTCCTGTCCCCCATAACTTTAAACTTGAACTTTAAATTTCAATCTATTAAGATGATTAATTGTAAATATCTCAAACTTGTATATATTTATATTTGTAAATACATGTTAATTAAATATTAGGCTTTGTATAAGAATTGTTAATTAGTTAATCTCGCCTTGGCCACTCCCCATCCCACAAAACTCAGAAGTGGGATTGAGTGAGATTGAAATGATTAGCTGGATTACAAAAATTTTGTAGTGATTGGAATAATTATCGCATCTGATAGTTAGAAGGATTTTCATTAGAAGAAGACGTTACGTTAAGCATCGGTTTGGAACGAGAGAAAGACGTGGATCCTCATCGAACATCTTTGAGAGGTACGTGAACATTTTTCAAAGTACATGATGATATTAAACGATATAAAAGAAATAAGCGTTGCATTGAAAAATTTTAAAGCAGATAAAATCACAATTTTGCATAGATTGATTTTTGATCATGATGGAGATAGATTAAATCGTAAAAGAATTAGAAATTTTGATGGTTTTGATTTTGATATCGAAAGTAATGAGTATCGAGACAAATTAAAAAATATAAACAATGAGTTTTCGCTTGGCGAACTTATTACTGCATCGAACATTTTAAATATTTCTTTTCAAGGATCCAAAGCAGAGCTCGCAGAAAGAATTTTGTCTCTGTTATGTGACCTTGAACTTTTAGCTCAAAACACTAAAGAGGATTCGGAAACTGCAGAAAGTGAAGTGGAAGAAGAAATAAGTAGAAATGATTTTTCAATGCAATGCAATATAAGTAAAAAGAAAAGTGCATCTGACTATTTTAAGAAGAATGAAAATGTTTGTGAAAATGATTTTTATGCGCATACTGTTTTTCCAAGTGTTAATATTAATTATGAAGATATCAAAAGCACTATTACTAAATTTAATGCAGAATCACATGAAAATGTAATTAATTGGATTGATCATTTTGAGGATATGTCGAAATTATTTAATTTATCAGACTTACAAAAATTTGTTATGGCTAAAAGATCGTTAGGAGGAAATGCTCTATTATTCGTTCGAACAGAACCACAAATAAATTCTTGGGAAAAATTGAGACGAGCCTTGATCGATGAGTTTTCGTTTGAAATAAACTCAGCTAACTTACATGAGCTTTTGCGTAAAAGGAAAATGCATGATTATGAATCTGTTCAGGAGTATTTTTTAAAAATGAAGGAGTTGTGCAATTGCGGTAAAATTGAAGAATCTGCCTTAATGCATTATGTTATTAATGGAATAAATGATAGACAAGAAAACAAAATTATTTTGTATGGATGTAAGAATTTAAGTGAATTTAAAGAAAAACTCAAAGTTTATGAAGTAATAAAAAGTGATTCTGTTAAACGTAAAAATGCTTTCGATAAAACGAAAACAAAATATAATTCTCATGATAATTATAATAATTTTGATAAAACGAAATCAAAATATGAATATAGTAATAGAGTTAATTCTAAGAATGAAAATGTAAATAAAATAAGGTACAATGATGGTTTTGGAAAAATGAAATACAGTGATTTTGATGATTGTAAAGATAAAATTTGTTTTAATTGTGGTGAAAAAAATCATATTTCTAAATTTTGTAAACATAAAGAGAAGGGTATTAAATGTTTTCGATGTAATAATTTTGGACATAAAGCTTCATTGTGTCCAGTAACTAATTCTAAACCTGAAGTAGCAACAATGAATGTTAATGTTAAAACAATACTGAATGATGTAATTATTAATAATTTGAATGTTAATGCATTAATAGATACTGGAAGCCAAGTAACTTTGATTCGTAAATCTGTCTTTGATAAATTAAATGTTGTAGAGTTATTTTCATTAAATTCTTCTCTAAGTGGTTTTGGTAAATGTGTTGTAAAGCCGTTGGGCTATTTTAAGGGAAATATTAAAATAGATGATTTTAAGTGTGAAGAAGATATTTATGTGGTTGAAAATAATGTTATGTCATATGATGCCATCATAGGAATGAATGTACTAATGCAGGGTGAAACCTTAATTAATGAAAACGGAATTAAGATTAAAAATAAATATCAATGTGTAAAAGACATTAATACTTTATCAATTCTACCTGTTGATTTAACTTTTAATGAAGTTGAACTGAACATTGAACCTAGTATTCCAAAAAAATTTAAATATAAGTTGCAACAATTAGTTTCGAGTTATGTACCACATAAAACAAAATCAACTAATGTTCAATTAGATATTTTGTTAAAAAGTAATGAGCCTATATCTAATCAACCCCGTAGATTACCACTTTCAGAGAAAAAGATAGTTGAAACCCAAATAGATGAATGGTTAGAACAAGGTATAATAGAACCCAGTTCTTCAGAATATTGTAGCCCAGTAGTAATCGTAAAGAAAAAAGACGGAACACCTCGTTTGTGCATAGATTATCGGAGATTAAATAAAGTAATTGTAAAAGATAGATTTCCCCTCCCATTGATTGAAGATATATTAGATAGATTGCAGGAATCGTGTGTGTTTAGTACAATTGATCTCAAGAATGGATTTTTCCATGTAGATGTAAAGAAGGATAGTAGAAAATACACTTCATTTGTAACTCATGAAGGACAGTACCAATTTCTTAAGGTTCCTTTTGGACTGTGTAATTCCCCAGCCGTGTTTCAAAGATTTATTAATACTATTTTCCGACCACTGATTAATGATGGTATTGTTTTACCTTATATGGACGATATAATTATTTTGTCTTCCTCAACTGAAGAAGGAGTCGAACGGCTTGAAAAAGTCTTAAATCTTGCGAGCGAATATGGATTAGAAATAAATTTTAGAAAATCCCATTTTTTGAAGAAGCGCATTGAATTTTTAGGCCATATCATTGAAGAAGGGAAAATATTTCCATCTACTTTGAAAACTAAAGCTGTGCTTCATTTCCCTGAGCCACTTAATTTGAAACAGGTCCATAGTTTTTTAGGATTGACTGGATATTTCAGGAAATTTATCCCAAAATATTCCATTATTGCTAGGCCATTGAGTGATCTTTTGAAGAAAGATAGGAAATTTAAATTTGGTGAAGAGGAAAGAAACTCTTTTAATCAATTAAAGTTAATTTTAGCTCAAAAACCTGTGTTAAGTATATACAACCCTAGTTACGAAACTGAACTGCATTGTGACGCCAGCATAGAAGGATATGGAGCTATTTTATTACAGAAATCCCCAAATGATAAAAATTTTCATCCCATCTATTTCATTAGTAAAAAGACAACAGATGCCGAAAAGAAGTATTCCAGTTACGAACTTGAAGCTCTTGCAATTATTGAAGCGTTAAAAAGATTCCGCGTTTACTTATTAGGAATTCCATTTAAAATTGTCACTGACTGTTCCGCATTCGAAAAGACTATGCAGAAAAGAGATTTGTCAACTCGTGTTGCTCGTTGGGCTTTATTGCTCCAAGAATTTAATTATAGTATTGAGCATCGCTCCGGTACAAGAATGACTCATGTTGACGCACTAAGCAGATCCCCTGTAAACATATTTTGCATCTCAAGCGATAATATCATACCGAAATTAAAATCAGCCCAAGATAATGATGATGAAATAAAAACGATAAAAGAATTATTAAAAATCTCTAGTTATGAAGATTATTTTGAGAGAAACGGAGTTCTTTATAAATTTGTTGATGGTAAGGAGTTAGTGGTTGTGCCAAGAAGTATGCAGATGGAAATTATTAGAAGTGCGCATGAAAAGGGACATACCGGAATCAAATATACAGAGAAAAGCATAGAGGACCATTATTTCATTCCCAAACTTAAACAGAAAGTAGAAAATATCATATCTAATTGCGTTCACTGTATTCTTGTAAATCACAAAAGAGGAAAGAAAGAAGGCTTATTACACCCATTGCATAAAAATGACGTACCACTATACACATACCATATTGATCATTTAGGACCTTTAGAAAGCACACATAAAAATTATAAGTATATTTTAACAGTTATTGACGCTTTTACTAAGTTTGTTTGGATTTTTCCTACGAAGACCACAACATCTGCTGAAATCATTTCGAAATTAGAAACTCTAAAATCAGTCTTTGGAAATCCCTACCAAATTATTTCTGATAGAGGTACCGCTTTTAGCTCTGGTGAATTCAGAGATTATTGCTCTAAAGAGAATATTAAACACCATTTAATAACCACTGGTTTGCCAAGAGCTAACGGACAAGTTGAGAGGATCAACCAAACAATCACATCAGTTCTTTCAAAGCTATCTTTAGAGAATCCAGCTCAGTGGTATAAACTTACGAACGAACTGCAGCAGACGATTAATTCAACATATCAACGAAGCATAGATACCACACCTTTTGAGTTACTTTTTGGTACGAAGATGAACGTTGGAGGTATTGGTAAGCTCCAAGAAATGATTGAAAAGGAATTTCAAGCTAATTTTGAAGCTCAAAGAGATGAACTCAGAAAACATGCTAAACAACAAATTTTCAAGATCCAAGAAGAAAACAGGAAAACGTATAATTTAAGAAGAAAAGAGCATCAATCTTATGGAGTTAACGATTTGGTCGCTATTAAAAGAACTCAGTTTGGACCCCACTTAAAACTGAAACCAAAATATTTAGGACCATACAGAGTTACTAAAGTTAAAGGAGGCAACACCTATGATGTAATCAAAGAAGGAAGTCATGAAGGACCTAACGGTACCACGACTTGTGCTGAATTTCTAAAACCCTGGTACAGTATGCCAAAAGACGAGGATGTTATGCAAGTTGGAGTTAAATTAAAGTTGAATTGTGCTGAAGGATAGTCGGAAGTCCAACTGACTATAATGAAGCTAAAAGATATACTGACTCATTTCTTTATTTCAGATCTAAGAAGATGAATATAAAATTTGTTTCTTTTCAGAGAATTATTCTGTTCTGCTTGTTTCTTTCCCTGTTTTGCTGTTTTTCTTTTTTTATGTATTTGCAGTGTCGTCTGGAGGACCAGCCGATTTCAGGACGGCCGAACTGTGGTGGGTGAACCACTTAATAGCTGACGTCACTATTTCAAGTGCCCACTTGAGATGGAGCTCGAGAGGCGCAACAGCTTCCCCAGTGAGCGGGGCAGAAGAGAAATTATTTAAAAGACGTGAAGACGTTCCTTTTTGATAGCAGCAAGACGACTGCTCCTGTCCCCCATAACTTTAAACTTGAACTTTAAATTTCAATCTATTAAGATGATTAATTGTAAATATCTCAAACTTGTATATATTTATATTTGTAAATACATGTTAATTAAATATTAGGCTTTGTATAAGAATTGTTAATTAGTTAATCTCGCCTTGGCCACTCCCCGTCCCACATATATATATATATATATATATATATATATATATATATATATATATATATATATATATATATATATATATATATAAAATATATATATATATATACATATATACATATATATGAAGAAGACAACAATTTGATCATTGCTGAATTGGTCAAAATTATTCAAACTTCTTCAAGGAAATAGCTCTGAATCTATATAAATAATCATTAAAAGTTTTTGTGAAAAATTTGTGCACTTCACTAAATATCAACATTTGGTAAAAGTATTATCAATTAGTGTAAGTGACATAATGTGCATGCAGTTTTAAGAATTAAAATCTGTTTGATTTGTTAATTGCAGCTTTCATCTTAAATGAATTTTGTTCTTTATTTATACCATTAAATCCAGAATCATTGGCTTACCAATAATTCTCTCATTTTCATGAATGAATCTTGTTTATAGTTGGTTATAATATGTATAGAAATATATATTGTGTGTATATTTTGTAATGAAGTTATTCTAAGACTGTACAATTCACATATAATAGTCAGCGAGGTCATGATGTGGAGGTGAGATGCAGCTTCTGTTGACCCGAAGGATCTGAGCAGCGTGAAGGTCTGTCTTGGCTCGTGGTGGTGTTCCTTTCCGCCTGGCACCTATCCTCCGGCCTGTCCGGCTTGGGCGACCCTACCAGTAGCAAGCTAGAACTGGCATAGCACTATGGGTCATTGGTGCACTCAAGCCTCACCACCCCGTCAAGGCAGGTTAGTTGGTTTGTTTGTCGCTCAATGGTAATTTTTTGCACACGAGGGCTAATTAGACCGGGACCTACGGTTTAAAGTTGGTTCCGAACCACTACAAACATCCATGCCCAAGGTGGGATTCGAACCCACGACCTGTTGAACCGAAGGCAAGTGCGCTAACCATTCGGCTGCCAGCTCGGCCCCGTCAAGGCAGGAGCACCCAAACTGCAATTGCAAGACTCAAAAGCGGCCACACATAAAGTCTCTCATTTTTAGAGGGGAGGAAGACCTACTCATTATGCACAAAAGATTTTCTGACTTAACTTCATTTTCTGACTCATTCATTTCTGAATTCTGGCTATAGCAGCCGAGAGGGAAGGACTTACATGATAGAGCTCCTGAAGTGCGCTAAGACTAGCAAACCAAAGACGCCACTGGCAGTTAAGCCTAGTAGTGGATAAGAGCATATCAAGTGAGATATTGCGAAGACGAATAACTAATTATCACCTTTTCACCGGGAAAAAAAGCACTTTTAAGTGCTAATAAAGACTGATCACTGGACATTAAACTGACTGGACACTGGACATGGCACAGACAATGGAAAACAGACTAACAAAAGAAATGATGGAGCAACTCGCTCAAATAGAACACGAACGGGCAAAAAGAAATCTGGCGGAAACGGAAAGAATGATACAGGAGTTGAGAGGACAAAGACTTTGTACCGAGGAAGTACACCCCAGACAGCAGCTAATAGATGAGCTGTACAAAAGATGTGATATCTTCAGAGAAACGATAAAGTCAACCAGTACAGGTAACTATACTGATTCTGTTCTGGCCCCTCCAGCATTAATAGTTACTAAAAATGATAGCTTAAACTCAAAACCAAATAGTAACATTAAACCAGCTAATGTTGCTGGAACGACTAGGAAAAGAGCTAATGAGCATGAGACGGATTTCGTCTTGCCCAAAAAAACAGCAAAGGCTACGCTTGTGCAGGCCAAATCGGCCCCCGTAGTCACAAAAAATACATTCGCTGGGCAAGGCCTAGCAGATCAGATGGACGACAGTCCCCCATCACAAGCCCCGCCCCCAGAAAAAATTCCACCAATAATAGCTAAATATGGTGAAAACCACGTCCAGTTCATCGAAAACATCAAAAGTAAAATAAAGTTCAAATTTGAAGTGAAAACTTCAGGGGAAAATTTAAAAATATTCGTAAAAAGTGCTGATGAGCACAGAGCAATGACAGCCCTATTTGAGCAGGAGAAAATTGAATACATCCTCCTAAGGAACAAGAACGAGAAACCAAAAAAATACGTAATTAGACGCCTCCCTCTCAACACCCCAACGGAAAGCATAGCTAATGAACTCCTCAGCAGAGGTTTTCAAATAAACAGAGTCAATAGAATGACTAATTTAAAAAATGGAACCCCAATGCCCCTATTCTTATGCACCTTGTTTGCGTCGCAAGACGCTCCTAACATCTTCGAAATTGAAACTCTATGCAAAATTTCCGGCGTCATCATTGAAAACTATAGGGGACCTAAGACAGTTATGCAGTGTTATAACTGTCAAAGGTTCCATCACAATGCAGAAATGTGCCACATGAGCCCAAGGTGTGTTAAGTGCGCCGAAAGGCATAACACAAGAGACTGCCCACACCAAAAACTACCAACACCCAAATGCACCAATTGCCAGGGCAACCACCCTGCTAGCTACAAGGGATGCCCAAAATTCCGTAAAACAAAGCCAAGAATTATTAAAAATCAAGCAAATATTCAGACAAACTATGTCAGAGAAAATTTTTCATATGCCAACGCTGTACAACCACCAACTGCCCAAGCCCCACCCACAATTACTGCACTTCAACAGAGCTCATTTAGCAGCTCGGAATTTTCAGAATTAGGACAAGTTATGGAAGAAATTAGGACCATTTTCAAAGGAATTAACATCAAAAATTTACTAAATGAATTAAAATCGAAAACATCAACAATAGATAAATTCTTCGTTTTAGCGGAGTACTTCCAGGACACCCCAAAACAGTAATATGTCTGTCACGAAATCTGATCTGTTAGTTTGCTCTTGGAACGCTTGCGGGTTGAGAAACAGGGTAGATGAGTTTCGTCTTTTTGTCGATGAGCACTCCCCAGATATTATCTTAGCGCAAGAATCTATGCTTACCCCCCCCCCAATTAAAATCAAACTTGCAAATTATCTAGTCTACAGAAATGACAGAAAATTCAGCTGCATTAGGCCAAGTGGAGGTACCTGCATCTATGTAAAACGCTCTATTCCACACCACCACGTAGCAACACCCACTCTACAAACAATTGAAGCGACTATAGTCACTTTGACTATTCCTTCTCTCCCACATATTACCATATGCTCAACTTACATTAAACCAGTGCCAAAATATTACTACATTAACATGGACTTAGAAATTTTGTTAGCAATAAACTTACAACATTCTAATAAGTGGAGACCTCAACGCTAAACACAGGGCATGGAACTGCCACACAAACAACAAAACCGGAAATATAATTAGATCTTTTGCTCTCAAAGCCGATCTAACGATCCATGCCCCACCAACACCCACCCATTTTGGCCAGAAAAATGGCACCTTTATTGATATTGTAATCAAGAGGGGAATACAATACCCATTTAAAATTAATGCTCTCACAGAACTCAGCTCAGATCATAACCCAATCATGATCGAGTTCAACACCAATATAAAAAATTCTACACCCCCTCCAAACACCATCACGGATTGGGTAAAATACAAAAATAACTTAAATAAAATTCCATTTAATTTAAACACTTTAATTACACCAGAGCACATAGATGCAGAAACCGAAATTCTCACAGAAGAGGTGCTTGCAGCGCACGACCAATCGCAGAAGCCATTCAAACCCCACCCACTCCCCTCTCTCCCCAAGGAGCTCCGCGAGTTGAAAAAAGAAAAAAATAGAACCAGAAGACTCTACCAAGAAACCAGAGACCCCAACACCAAAAAACTTTATAATAAATTGAATAATAAATTTAGAACCCAGCTTCAAACTCACAACCAAGCACAATGGAGAGATAAATTAAGAACATCGAGTACCCACGACAACTCCATTTGGAAACTCGTCGGTATGTTCAAAGCCAAAACACACATAGTCCCGCCCATCCAGGGCCCAAATGGACTAAACTACACAGACCAAGAAAAAGTGGAAGTAATTGCAAACAGCTTTGAAAAGCAATTCCTTCCAAATAAAATATCAGTACGCTCAACCGAAAAATTGGTTGAAAACACAATCCTACATTATCTCTCCAGAAATCACACACTTGAGATCCCCCCACCACTCCCTCGGAAGTTATTAGCCACATACACAAAACAAAAATAGACAAAGCACCAGGTATTGATCGAATATCTAATAAAATGATTAAAAAAATGCCATTAAAAACAATATACAAATTTACTAACCTGATCAATGCCATACTCAAACACTCTCACTTCCCCACACTATGGAAAACAGCATCAGTAATTCCCATACCTAAGCCTAAGCAGGACCACCACATTCCAACTAATTATCGGCCAATAAGCCTACTACCTACTCTTAGTAAAATTACAGAAGCCATTATTTTAAAAAGGCTGGACACACACCTAGAAAATAACAACATTTTAATTCCACAACAACATGGATTTCGAATGAAACATTCCACCACACACCAACTTCTAAGAGTAGGTGAAATCATCACAAAAAATTTCGTCAAAAGACGCAACACAACTGGTGCTGTATCACTTGACATTGCTAAAGCTTTCGACAGAGTTTGGATTGAGGGACTCATTTACAAATTAATTAAGATTGGTCTTCCTGACCCACTAATTAAATTATTAATTTCGTACCTAACAGGTCGCAGCTTCAGAGTGGCAATCAACCACACATATTCAAACAAGAAATCGATAAAAGCAGGTGTTCCCCAGGGATCTAAACTGGGCCCTAGACTTTTCCTAATATACATTAACGACATCCCCCACTCGAAGCTTACTTCACTACACTTATTTGCGGACGACACTTTCATACTAGCAGAAAGTCCGTTTATAAGTTACATCATTAAATCATTAAACACACACTTAAAAGAGTTAGAGCTGTGGTTCAACAAATGGAAAATTGCAATAAACACGGAAAAAAGTACTGCCATCATTTTCACCAGAAAAAAATACCCTCCAACGGAAAATGTACTCTTCAACAATTCAATAATACCTTGGTCAACAGACTGTAAGTATCTCGGAGTTACATTCGACAGAAAGATGACGTGGAATAAACACCTAACTGCAATAACCAACAAATTCAAACAAACTAGAGCATCACTGTATCCATTATTAAAACAAAATTCTGAACTCTCCATAGAAAATAAAGTGCTCATCTACAAAGCGTATCTCAGACCCCTAATCTCATACGCTTGCCCACTCTGGGGCTACACCCACGATTCAAAATTAGATAAACTTGAAAAACTGCAAAATGCAACAATTAGAAAAATAACCAATAGTCCATGGTATTACAGAAACAATAAAATTAGAGAGGAATTTAAAATTCCCACCATAAGAGAATTTTTCGCTAAAATCATGAATAACCTATTTAAAAAAAGGAACTTAACAAATAATTCGACCATTATTGAACTTCCGTCTTACGACGCATTTAACCCTGACAACAGAATGAGGCCCAGATCGTTACTCAGATTTTGCCCAAATCCCTCTCATGCTCAAAACAATGTAACAAGTGCAAACTAATAATACTAACCCCATTGATTAAACCAGAATATTAAAAATTTTTATTTTTATTGTATTTTTTAAGGAAATTAGGAAAAAAAATTGTGTATATATGATGATAAAAAAAAGCAAAGAAAATAACTTGTATATAGCTAAATTAACTAATCTACTAACATATAACCTACTAATATTTTCATGATTTTTTATCTCCAAATCTCTTAAAAGACTTGGAAAATTCAAATGTTCATCAAAAAATGGCGTCAGACAATCAGAGCACAGCTCTACTGTAGATATGTTCAAATTTTAACTAACCAACAACTAATACTAACAAATGCACTTGTTAAAAAATTTTAATTTATTGTTAAATACAAGAAATAAACTATCATATAATATTAAAATTAATATCAGTAAATTAATGAAATAATTAAATATAAATCAGTAAAATCGACCCAGAACTATCTCTGTTATTAACAAAAATTTAACCACGCCCCTTTAGAGCACCTAACCAATTATGCCAGATCAGAACTCAGCTATAGTTACAAATCCACTCCAGCTCCAGTTGAGGGTGAGAGTCCTAGGACTCAGGAACCTCGAGAACAAGGCTATACCAGGCGAAGTAGCATTATGCACAAAATGCCGAGCCCAACAAGCCTCCCCTGAACATGTTCTTGACTGCATGGAGATCACCAAGATGGACCTTTATTCTTTCCCCCTTTTTGTTTCAGATTTTCTTCGAGTCAGTGGTCTTATGGACCTTGTCTGCCGAAGTCAGACAAAAGGAGGATAAGTCACAACAACATATTATAGTTTTAGTCATGCTAGTAGTCTTGCAGTATATGATTTCGTTTTTCAATTTTGATAGATAGCTCTATTTATTCACTACAGCGTAGTTGGTTAAAACAAAATTTCCTAAATGTCTTTAATAATTTAACATATTGTCATTTTCATTAATAAATTCTAAAAGTAAAATAAATATTTAAATATTTTATTCAATTTAATTTTTGTAGGAGTAAAACTAGTCTAACAATATGCAAGAGTTCAACAGGAGGCCTGAAATTTTTATTTTGGTTTAATTTTTAATACAAAGATTTTTTTATTAAAATATTTTTGCCTTTAAAAAAAGCAGAATCAAAGAAAAAGTTGGTTGATTTTTTTTCAGTTTGATTACGTTTTGAAATAAAATATACACATTTACAATTTCATTATATTGTATTTATATAATTAAGGTCTTTATATCAATAATAAATATAGCTTATTTAAGCTGAGATGAGAATATATAAATAATTAAATAGCACGGATACAATCTGAACTATAAATTTGTAATATATTCATAAGAATTCTTAGTATTAAGTATATACATTTCAATAAACATTAAACAACCTTAAAATAATGTGAATTTAGTATAGTTTTCAAGGATGCATTATAACTTACAGTAAAGATAAATTTTCTAAGATACAGGAAATATGAAATTATTAAAAAAAATTAAAGAAAATTTTGTAATAGTCCTTTATTTTTGTCTGAAAAATGTTAATTAAAAATGAAATATCTACAAAGAATTTCTTAAATAATATAATTTATTGAAAATAATTAAAGAGCATTTCAAACATGTGTGACATGACACAATTATTCTCAAAGTGAATAATCATAAAATAATTTTATATTTACCAAAAATCTTTTAACTCGTAGGCTGATAGACTTCTAATTTGATAAAATAATGTTTTTCTGTAATCTATATGCGAGGAGATAGAAATAACTGACTCTCCTAATAAAACTCTCAGTTTCGGATACTTGTATGACAAATTTAAAAAAATGGGAAAAGGAACGAATCAAAGAAATACATATTTTTCAAAAATGAAAATGTTAATAATAAATACATTATTTATATATTTTTAATAAGTTTATATTCATTTTACTATAATATAAAAAATTTATTTAATAATAAAGATATGTGTCTTTTTGTACATTACTCCTTAATAGAATCGAAAAAACTTTTAATTATATTTTATGCTTATTAGCTTTCATAAAGTATATAAAATTATGAAAACATATTTACAGGAAAGTAATTGATTGAGTTTAGATACATTTTTAAGTATTATATTAATTATTTAATCGAAAGTTTTGTTTTTTCAGTGTAAAATTTTTATATAAAATTTACATATATTCATCTATGAAATTAATTAGCACACTCAAAAATAATCTTTCATTTCACGCATTAATCTTGAATATTTGCAGATGAGAGAAAAATATATAGATTGAGTGAGAGAGAGAAAGAAACATTTATATATATATATATATATATATATATATATATATATATATATATATATATATATATATATATATATATATAATTGTAGTAAGAATTATAGATAAATTGGTATATTCATAGTTAAATTTTTTATACATAATTTTTGATTTTAGCCGTTGTAATATTATTTATCCGTTAGTTGAAACAATGCATTTAATGCACACATTAAAGTATGAGATTTATTAAATAAACTTCAAGTAGGTAAACAATATGTGTGTTAAGTAATATTGATAAACTAAGGTTGTAATTTTTATACAATATTTGCGAAATTATTTTGCAAATAAATCTTGTAAAGTAAGTGTAAGTAGTTAGATAAATATTGATGATTATACTTTAAAAAGTTAAAATTATACCGGTTGTTCAATTCCTTAAAAAACTAATGTATAAAAAGCATTTTTTCACATAAATGTATTATTGCAATCAATTTTAAAAAATAATACTTGAAACTTTGTATACCATGCATATAATTAAACAACTAGAGTTCTTCTCTGCGAAAAATTCACAAATTTTTTACATTCTTACATTGTGGATACTTTTTTCTTATTCTTTTCCATTTACAATTTTGTAAAGCTCAGACCATGCCATTTTATAAAAACTAAAGCTTTTACAATGCTTTATTTTCAGATTCTCACGGATACTTTTATATATTTCATAAATTTATTTTCTTCTTTGCATAGTTAAAATAATTTAATAACGCAGCATTAACATTGGAAATTACAAGTAAAAGGATTTCGTTGATAAAAAATTATTTTTCTTGCAAAATAAACAAATGAATGAATTTTTTATGTGACATGCGTAAAAAATAAAATATAAGCTTATAAACAATAAAACAAACACATATTTGTTCTACAGAAATGCAAAAGAAACATATAAGAATTTTTGCATTAAATGCAAAAATTTATCAAATTTATTTCATTCAGTTAAAATGCATAATATACCTGTACGTCAATATCATTAAAAAATTCCAAAGATATGGGCATGTATGGTAAAACTAACGTACCAAGAATGGTAAACGCACTGAAAAATATTGAAATTTAAACTAAAAAATAAATTATATGAGTAAATTAAATTTACAAAAGGAATTTTATTTTAAAAATATATTAAATAAGGAAAATATAAAATAATGTTATTGCTAGGCTCTGATAAAGTTAACAATAATTAACACTTGTTAGATATTGCTTCAAATTACCATAGAAGTAATATTGCAATTTCTTACAATCATGTAAGTAAAATAGCCTTATAATTAATACTTATAATTAGACACATATTTGTAATTAAATAATACATTTTTTGTAAGAAATTATCAAGTGTATGAATTGTAGATGCTTATTAGTTAAATACATTTAAAATTGAAAATTAAAAAAAAATACTACGGATTAAATATATTAAATATTGCTTGTAAAAAACTGATTTTTCAATTTATAGAAGCATCCACTAATGATGTTTTTTAAATTCTTGGTTAAAATTTTACTTGGGTAAAACAGGAGAGTAGAAAGTTATAAGTATTTTACCACGAAAAGTTTAAGAAAAATATCAGTAGCAAGTATTTATGAACAACCTATCCTAACATCAATAAGTAAAATTTTAATTTATTTAAACAATACCTAGATGTCAGCAGTAGTTTCTGTTCTATAGACATTTAGATGAGTTCCTCGGATATATAGTCTCGATGACAAGAACATTTGATCTAGTGTATTACCCAGCAAAATTCCCCCACATTCTCACAGGAAGTGCCATTGTTCAGCAATAAATATCTATATGGTTACAGCAAGTGAGTCACAAGTACAATGAGTCCAGACGGCTTCAAAAATAAGATTATTTCACCAGTCGCCCCTCTTTGAAATCCACGCCACTGTTTAAACGGTAGCAATCATCACAAAAAATGGACAGCTCATCAATGGATTCCTGAACCAATATACGGAAGTGAGTTATTTCAGTAACACATTCTATAATCTTCAGCAGTTTATTTGAGGAACACGGTTTCATGCCAGTGGCATCAAGGAAATATAAGTTACCGTGGTTTTAGAGGAGTCATCAGAGCAAACGTTGTCCTGAACTTGCGGACATAGCTCTAAGTTTTCGAGTGAGGTTAAAAACTTGGAGCTTGGAGTCGGAAATACCAGTTTCAAGGAAGTGATGCATTTACATGTGCATCTGTTGCGAGGTGCCATTGGAACCTTCTTTGTTGTTATGTATGACGATGGAGTGTTGCCTTTCAGAAGTTACTGGAAATTAATGATATTTTTGGAATGATATATATTGCTGAATGTACTCTTCTGACTTGAACATTTGAGAAATGCTTTCGGAAGACATCTTGTGGCATGATTATATTCGTTGAGGAACACCCAGCAAATGAAACAGATGCTGATGGAGGAATGGCCTATCTTACCTCAGAATCTGCTGTGTAATAAAATCAGGAGTAAGGAAAAATTGTGCGAATCAACTATTGAAGTAGAAAATTGCAAAATATCCGCTTATTGTAATATTGCAAATATCTGCTTGTTTTAAATATCTACTTCTTGTTTACCAATCATGCAAACAAACATGTGTAATGATGCTATGAATTCAGTAAAGCCTTCTTCGCATTACTCAATATTGTATAAATTCTAACAATTTTTATCCAACTATGCTTCTGTAATCTTTTAAATACAAAATACTGAGTAAGATATTGAACAGAGAGTGCTCTGACGTCACAATTTCGTCTCTTTCTCATCAGTTGAAATTCGGCGCACTCCCTAACGCGCATTTCTGGAAGCGCAGGTATGTCGTCATGTTTCGCCTTACAGTGATTGGCTGACTACCCGGAGTAGTGACGTCAGGCTCTTCTCTCTCTCTCTCTTCCCCAGCAGAGCGTCGTTCCTAATTTGTCTCTGTTCCTGCTAACGGCACGTTTTTAATAAAATTGTTATTGAGTTAGAAAGGCGTTTATTATTTCTACACAAATTTACGCACAGCTAAATAATGACGATCAATATATTATAATATCTTGATTTCATATCTCTCTGATAAATTATTGCTGAGTTATAAGAAACATTGTTTAAGCTTTAAATAAACATACACGTTTATAATAAAACAACAAAAAAATAGTATTTAAGGATTTTACTGATATATAAAAGTATTTATGTTTCTAATAAATCAGGGCTATCAATTAAATAAGTATATTATATGATGAAATAAAATATTTTTTTTTAATTTATGAGACTTGTGATAAACATGAAATTTTTGTGAAAGCAATATAATAATAACTTACATTATCATCTAAACCGGAAAAATTATTAATAAAAATCACATTTTTCCACCAATTTGGTGAACACCTTCTATTTTCAAATTCCCAAGTTGAATTCCAAATAGGGCCAGAACTTGTAACAGGTAAAATATATAATAGTATAAGAGTGAACAACAATCCAGGAATTAACCTGTGATTAAAAATAAAAAATTAGTACATCTAGTACGCAAAATGAACTTATATACAGGTTAAGCATAAAAGTTTCATACGTTTTTTTACAAATATGCTTTCAAAAGTTTACTTCATACATATGCATCAGATACATGGAAATAAACACAAACTTATCAAGTTCGTATAGTGTATTTCTGATATCAAATTGAGCATCTAAGACTTGATCAGGCAGCACGAGGTTAGTTTCTGACAAAAATGGAGAAAAACAGAATATAATATTTTTGTATCCTGAAATACACTAGTCATTTTTATGTTTTTGCAGAGTAATGAAATTTCCGAAGGTAATGAATAATAAAAGTTGTTATTGTTGTCGTGTGCCAGCTTGGCAGGCAATATAGAATGCGCTGCTCCACTTCTCCAACTGAACCATACTTTGATGTGGAGTCCGACTTCCTCAGTACACACATGCCATAGGGACCCGTTTATAGGGTAGGCAACCATTCACATCTCATTCATACAAGGAAGGGAAAAAGACAATATGGATAGATAGAGAGAGAAAGTACATCCATGCCCGAACAGGGATTCGAACCCAGGACCTCCCTATCCGCAGTCGGACACGCTGACCAATTTTTGATGACAAAATTTGAGCGGCAATAAATAAAAGTTAAACTATGTAAATAAAAGATTTTGTGGTAGAATCTGTAATTCAAGGATTTTAATGTGTGAATTCAATATGTATGAAATGAGCTCGATTATTATCTAGATGTGTTCCTTTTTTTCTAAAGTGGAACATAAAGAACAATTTTAGAGAATGCATATGCATCAGATTGTGTCCAGTAAAAGACTGACCCCCCATAGTGCTTTTTCTCCTCAAACATCCGGTGTTATATGGTTCTCCTTCTGGTAGTGAAAATGCCGTACCATTTCTCAGAACACATCTCTGTGGGACAGGGATTTCTTTCCTCTTTCCAGGGTTCGAATTTCGCCCCATAAGATTTCCTTGAAGGGGATTGCCGCCTTTGGGGACAGTCGTAAAATTTGAAATAACTAACGCGAAAAGTTTTGGCAAAAAAGTGCATTGGCTTTTCTTTAACAAAATTTGACTTTATTTCGACAAATATTTTTCATTATGTTTAATTTTTTTAAACGAAATGAACTTTTTTGTATTGGCTCCATAATTTGAGGAGTTAACTTATGAATAAATCAGAAAACTAATAAATTATTCAGAAATAAAACTTTGCAAATAATAGTGCTGATTTTCTATGATTAATGTGAATTAAATGATATTTTCTTAATAACAATACAGGTATTGATTCACCAAAGTTATTTA
The DNA here is from genome assembly GCA_037975125.1 of Latrodectus hesperus. NCBI lineage: Eukaryota > Metazoa > Arthropoda > Arachnida > Araneae > Theridiidae > Latrodectus > Latrodectus hesperus. The sequence continues at coordinate 22,648,262 of CM075851.1, forward strand.
ACTTTGTTGAGCCCTAATGCTAATGCAAATAACAAACACTTTTTTTTTTAATTTACAAAGAATTCAAGAACAAAGAATTCAAGCATGAATAAAATACTGAGTAATAAATTTTATTTTATCGGTGGATATTTCATATTTCATTGCTAAATAAACAAATATGCTTTACAAATCTTCGACTTCAGCTCAGCAATTAAAATTAAATAAACAAAATAAGGAGAATTAGCTGCCTGGTGATTCTAAAGAAATAATTATTTTATTTACATTGTGTTCCGCTTTTATTATTCGGACTAAAAAATATGAAAATGCCTTGCATATGTTGAGTTATTTTACAATTACTAATCAAACGGTCAAAAATGATTACCAGAATTCAAATCAAATTTGAAATATATGAATGATGTAAAATGTATTTATGAGTGCTTTGGTTCAATTAACATTTTATTTCAATCATAAGATACAGTTTCACAGGATTTTATGAGACTTGGTCCACATTCACTTAACAGATTTTTGAATCAGATTACAACAAATTTAAAAAAGTATAATTTTCAAAAATATAACTTAATATAAAAATATTTAAATTTTTTCATGTTTTTAAAATCTAACTCTCTCTCTCTCTATATATATATATATATATGTATATATATTAATCATTACATCCATTTTTATACTAAGAGTATGAAAGAGAAATTCATCTTATTATAAATATAAGTCCTTACATGCTAACTTTATTCCTCAATATCAAAGAAATTTATTAAGTTGTAATTTGAAGTACACGTATATTAAAAAGTCAGTCTTAGGATTTAAAATGTGTTGTGACATACGTTTTAAATTTGATGATTTTAAAACTCTTCAGAATTTTCTTAGAATTTCCCCCTTGCTTGATAAAAGCAAAATTAGAATGGCACTGAAAATACATTATAAAAACACTTGCGTAAATTAGATTAAAATAAATAAAAAATTTAGCAAAACTATGAGAAACATAAACAATGTTCATTTTTCAATAAATATTTAAATGCAAGTATAACTTATGCTAGCAAAACATGATTTTATGCATGATTTAGAATCACCCAAAATTAAAAAAATATCTTTTACCAAAAGTAAAAAAATTTACAAATAAAATAAATTAAATTTCATGAGTATATATGAAATTCTGTTAATGTCTCATCTGAGGTAAATCAGTAATTAAAAATTAATCTGTGAGTAAAGTATAGAAATGTGCGTTTAAGCAATTTATTTCATAAAGAAAATAATATAAACTAAATAAATACAAAAAAACCTACACCATATATATATATATATATATATATATATATATATATATATATATATATATATATATATATATATATATATATATATATATAATGTAATTTTTCGAATTTCAACAATTTTTCAGCTTTATTTTGCTGTATTTTTGCTTGCACCTCAATTATTTTATTCTGATTTCTTATGTCCATTGATCTGGGATAAAGTGGGTCAATTATTTCTGGTAAAGACAGTCAAAATAAAAATCATTTAACTTAATTCTCCTTTATATCTCTCAAAAGATATTATCTTTAAAAATTTGTTCAGTTTTAATACCTATTGGAGACCAAATGGCAAACCAACAATTCCTCTCAAACATTTTTTCGATTTTGTGTCATTCAAGTGTGAAAATTATTAAGAATTTTGTTGAATTTTTATAGGGCAAAAATTTTGAAAGTATTTGAAAAATAATTTCATATTGCGAGTGGTAAACAATTTGCAATAAAGACAGGTGAAAATTTCTGAGCAGAGAACATTCACAAGGACATATGGTGATGTATGCTGATTGACATTCCCACTGTAAATCAGTCATCAAGATGACATGACATATGTTGTCAACACAAACAATTTTAAACAAGATTCTTCACAGAACCTCAGATTTTTAAGGAGTTAAAAAACGCTATTTATAATAACATTTTGATGGAATTATTCATTCATTGTTAGTTTTATTGAAGCAAATATATATCCGCAATATTTTTATTATAATATTAAATTAAATCATACTATTTTTAATGTCTCGCGATTGGAAGTTTTCGAAAATAAAAATGCATTATCCTATTTATTTCATTTCGCCGACCGATTGGCTGAGTGGTTAGCCTTCCTGACTACTGAGCTGTTGGTCCCGGGTTCGAATTCCGGTTCGGGCATGGATGTTTCTTTCCTTCTCTGTTCTTTCTGTCCTTTCTTCTGTGTTGTTGAATGAATGTGGCCCGCCCTATAAATGGGTTTGTGGTGGTATGGCGCGGGTAACGCTTCTCGCTTCCGTGACATGGTTCACAGGTGCCCGCTGGGTAACGAGAAATGAGTAGCAGTTTCTGGCCTTGTTGTTGCATAGGCTTCAGTCACCCTTGTGTGCCCGCCATTGGATAAAAAATTTTTTAAAAAAAACTGATTTCATTCCGTATTTTCGTACGTAGGAAGTTGCATGTAAAATGCTAATAAATAAGGTCTTAAGATTAGTAAGTAATATTTCCATCTTAAATAGTTGTCGCTTTCTAATAAGTGAGGAATGTTTCATCGGCATTTTATTTTGAAATGAAATTTTTGTTCTAAAGTAGCAATGCAGAATTCACATAAATTTCCTCAATTGCTTTTAGAAAAAAAAAATCTAATCTCATTTTTCACAATATGAAATATTAATAAATAAAATAAAAAATTCAATTCAAACAGCATTCATTCTTTTTTTTTTTTTTTTTTTTGTATTTAGTCAATTGCAGCTGAAATTTATCGAGTGAGCAGTTAAATTGTCAGCACAATGACCTTACGTTCAACAAGTTATAGGTTCGATTCGAATATCCAGCATAAATTTTCTTATAATCACTCAGAATTTAAATAAACCATAGATTTCATATAAAAGAACTTCCAAATGTAAAAAGTGAGAATAGAGTGACAATGACGAGTCCTTTTTTTATTATTTTTTTTCATCTGACTAACGACTGCACTTCTCAGTTAATTACGGTTTGGTATTTCGTAAGAAATTACGGTATTTAATTTAATGAAACTCATTCCCAGCATCATTCTAATCCGTCTTTACACCTAACTCCGAAGAAAGATGTTATTCTGTTCTCGAAGGGTGTGGTTTATTTCACCCTCAACCGTCTCATTTTATACACGAGGGATAATTAGACTGGTACTTTCAGCTTAAAACCGATTCCGAACATCCTAGGTGAGAATCGAACCCAAGAACTGCTGAAAGTTAGAACAATCATCATTCGGCTGTACGTCTAATGAGATGGGGAGATAAGAGTTTTCCGGTTTTCCTGTAAACAATATTGACTTATCTCAAGATAAGTCAATATCCCGAAATCCAATTTACGGTTTTCATATTAAAATGCCTTACAATAGGCGTTCGGCTATTCATTTCGCATTATCAAAGTTATGGTTAATTATCTTAAGGAACGGTATCATTAATTTAGCATTCATAATATAATAAAGAATGACAATGATGCATTTACTTATTTTTACATTACATCATTGCTTATAAAAATAAAAAAAGAACGAAGGATAAAATTAGCTTAAAACACAATCAAAAATTATTCTTTGAAATTACTTTTTAATTTTGTTAGTTAAATTTTGATTTATTGAATGTTTATTAACTATTTTTCTTGTTCTAATCTGAATCTCTTTTATTAAGAAATATTTGAAATAAAATATAGGAGTAATTAACTTAAGCTACTTATACTAAACTTATCGTATACAAAAAAGAAGTAAATGTATTTAAAATATTGAATTTAATTCTCGAATTTATTTAATGTATTAAAATTTTCATTTTCTTGCTTTAAGGAAGGACAAAGACATCGATAAGCATCTTCAAATATTTATTTTGACACTAAAATGAGTTTATTGAATTAGATAACCTTGGAAAATCTTTTTTATTTGCTAACACTGCTTTCCTTTTTGTGGGATCAATTTGAAGACCGCCAAAACCAATGTTCTTAGATGGGAAAAACGGAAGATGTATGAAGCTTGGCTCAACATTCCTGGTCAAACCCACGCTAAAAGTATGGTTTGTGGATAATCAGCGAGGATTGCCTCTGAAATTTTAAGATGCTCTAGACAGAAGATACGTTTAATCGTAGGCTTCATAACTGGGCACTACTATTTCAGAAAACACCTCCATAAAATGGGACTGTTTCAGCAAGACCCTATCTGCAGGAAATGTCATACGCAAGAGGAAACGGCCAAGCATATCATTTACGAATGCGAGGCTCTTTCCCTCCCTAGATTAACTTCTTTAGGCATCATCCATACTAGAGAGTTACACCTAGACTCCATGAAAGGGTTATCGGACTTTATTAATAAAGTGGGTGACCCGAGCAACTGGAACTAGGAAGCATTGGGTTTGGAGTTAATAGTACAAAATGCTGATAAAAGCAGAGGTGCCCAATAACATACAAACACAACTCTAAGAAGAAGAGGAAGAGGAACACTGCTTTCACATGGTGTATTTACTGCAATAATCACTGATAATGATTCAGTTTCATATAACAATGATTATTCAAGTTACATTCCAACGAAGTTTTTTTTATTTATTTATGGAAGTGAGATGGTGTGAAATTAAATTTGAACACGTGCATCGCTTGAGATTACTTCGCCAAGCTTACAAGTGCTCTAAGGGTGAATAAACTCCAAGATCTCGTCTTGGATTACAATTAGCAACAATACAAATGTTTTTTATTCACACTGCCAAGCATTCCTCACTTTCGATATGACAAGGAATAGACTAATGTTTCCAAACAGCAGTCAAAATACACAACTATGAGTGAACTCGTAAATATCATCAAGGCCGGTGCGCGTATTTTATTTATTTATTTATTTTTCGGTATTGCTATACGGGCCCACAGAGAAAAAAGAAGCAAAGACATATCTACTTATTTTTATTGAAATCTACTTACTTTTATTGAAATTTTAAGTTAACGAAGTTATAATAATCAATTTATGCTCACATGTATGAAGGAAATAAAAATTCAACCAATATAACTCCATTCGATGTTTGAAAAATTATTAAAAATTTTTCAGCATTACATTATATATGAAAACTATGTGGAAATATTTAAATTTATTTGCTATAACCTAAATTAATGATTAAAAATATTAAATGTTTAAGCATTAAAATATTTTTATTGGATTTGATTTACAAGTATTGAAGTAAATCCAGGTGTAACACCAAAAAGTCAACAACTGTCTAAATAATTCAAATGTGTTTTTTATATTTCAATCATTTCCCTAGAAGCTCTCTCGTACGCCAATAATTTTATTACAATTTAATTAATTAAATATTATATTTTAATACCATTAAAAATGCTATTAAAATAATTAAATTGATACTTCGAAAACAAGAAAATTCAGAACTTTTTCAGAAGAAAACTTTTACCGAACATGAAAATTTCTGACAACTGTTGATTCGCTGTATTAACACTCTACTTTATAGAACTATACAATAATAGTGCATTTATCTCCTTCTTTCAAAGCATATTAGCTTAGATTAAAACTGAAAAAAAGAATATGAATATGTTATTACATTTAATTGCAATATGTAATACGTATTAGTAAAATGAATTAATATATCTGTACTATTTATTTTTTGAAATGAAAAAAATAAATATGCTAATTATTATGGTATTTAACATTCTGTTGCAGCTATTTCTACCCATATTTTTTTAAAATTCATTTTATATCAATATAGTAAAATATTTACATTCAATGCATTGCTGTAGGTTTCAGTTAGAATTAAGGAAATGGTAAGTCTATTAAATTTTATGTATTGACAAAAAATAATTATCAATATTTTGATCTACATTAAAATATATAAATAATAAAAAAGATTAATTTTGTAAAGAATTATCGTTCATCTGGCAGATGTATGCCTTGGTTGACATGACCGTCGTCAAGGTCAATCATCCATCCATCCCCTCGTCTTCTGATTCAAAGTGATTGCCGGCTGGCAGTTGTCTGAGGTGCCTGGTCCTAGAACCTCAACCCTCATTGGATATCTGGAATGAAACTTGGGACCTATATCTTGTTCTGATTGGCATATCGAGTAGAGCTTTTAAGTAAGCGGGGCTTATTAGAGTTTACATGAGAAAAAGTAGTTTTTAAAGTAGAGTAATTAAGAAATTAAATATTAAATTTATATTTTTAGTCTTGAAATTTATTTATGTTATAACACATAAGCAATATTTACAAAAACATTAGTAACATTAAGCAATATTTACAACATTAGGCACATTTAACAACATTATGCAGTATTTACAAAAACATAAAGATACAGAAAAGTCCTTAACTCCACTGCTAAAAAAAATTGAGAGTGATAAAAGTTGCAAGGCAAAAACACTAAGACATGACTGTACAACATATAGAATTCTTTATTTTTATTTATTATTTTATTTTTTTTGTTACTATATACAATTTATTTATTTGTATTTTTTTATTTTATGTATATATATACATACATATTATTTATTTACTTTTCGTATTATATAATTTTAATTTGTTAGTAGAAGGATAAAAAGGTTAATTGTGAGTATTATCATGGACGTATTGCTTATGTGTGTAAATCAAGGTGGCTGGTGAGGAAACTTAGGGCAGTAACGAAGTAGTGAGCGGGGACGGTGCCGATTATGGGTGCTAAGGTCATTATATTGTGGCAAGTTTATAATTAATGGATTCTCAGTTTTATTAATATTTTTATACATGTTATACATAATTTTGGCTAGATATTACCTGATTGTTGGTATATTTAGTTCTTCTCTTATCTTTTTATTTCTGTAATACCAGGGAGCTTTTGCTGCCTGTCTGATAATTTTATTTTGTAAAGTTTCTAATTTTTTAATTTTACTGTCATGGGTATAGCCCCAGAGGGGGCAGGCATAGGACAGAAGTGGTCTGAGGTATGCTTTGTAAATGAGCACTTTATTTTCGATTGAGAGCTCAGAGTTGTATTTTAGGAGGGTGTATAGTGTTGCAGTTGTTTGGTTAAATTTATTTGTAATATTTTTGAGACGTGTGTTCCAATTTAATTTTTTGTCAAATGTTATGCCTAAATATTTGCATGTTGGAGACCATGGGAGTATTGTTTCGTTGATTTTGATTCTCTGGCAGTTTATTGCTCTTTTTTTAGTGAATAGTATGGCTATGCTTTTATTTTCATTTATTAAAATTTTCCATTTTTTGAACCAGAGCTCAAGTAGCTGTAGGTGTGTGTTTAGTGCTGTGGATATATTTGATAATTTCCTGCATTGTGCTAGGATGAGTGTGTCATCTGCAAAGAGATGCAGTGTAGTGAGCTGTGATTTAGGTATGTCGTTCACATAGATAAGAAATAAACGAGGTCCTAATTTGGAGCCTTGGGGTACTCCTGCTAATATTGGCCTAAGTGTTGAGTGTGTTTTACCTATGCGAACTTGGAACTTCCGTCCCAAAAGATATGAGATTAATAATCTGATAAGTGGGTCGGGTAGACCCATAGTGATGAGTTTAAGGACTAGTCCGCCAATCCAAACTTTGTCAAAGGCCTTGGCTTTATCTAAGGAAACTGCTCCAGTACTTTTTTTCAACTGGAAACCATGGGTGACAGTTTCACCAACTCTCATCAGTTGATGGGTTGTAGAATGGTGTTTTCTAAACCCGTGCTGTTCAGGAATGAGAATATTCTTATCATTCAAGAACGTATCAATTCTGTTAAGAATAATACCTTCAGCAATTTTGCTAAGTGAAGGGAGCAGACTTATTGGTCTGTAATTAGATGGTAGATAATTTTCCTGTTTAGGTTTGAGTATTGGTATGATTGAAGCAGTTTTCCATTGGCAGGGGTAGTATGTAATTTTAAGAATTTCATTGATGAGCATAGTAATTTTGAATAAGATTTTTGGGGGGGCTTTTTTGATCATTAAGTTGGTTATGCCATCAATGCCAGGAGATTTTTGATCTTTGAGCTTTTTTATTATAGCCAGGACCTCTGAGGGGGTGGCGCGTTCTATCTCTTGTGTATGGGGTCTGGAGAGAAATCTGTTTATTCAATCATATCTCTTATCTCTCAATCATATCTCTTCATTCGGGACTTGGACCCTGACTTGATAGGACGTGCATAGTCACGCTCTGCCAGACATCCGATCTGCCGCTGCTTCAACAGTTTCCATTCCTTCGGGAATTAAAACAGCAGTTTTCACTGCTAACAAACTACGTTAGGATTATAATTTAAATCACTTCTGATATGGAGTTTTCTACAATGAAAACAGAAGATCTTGAAGGTGCCCTGGTAACCATCCTCCGAGGAAGAGAACTTGAAAAAGCTAAGCTCCAACAACAACCTGATTCTGAAGAAATAAAACAGCAAATAGCCAACTTAGATGTAATAGCTGCTAGCATAAGAAGAACATTGGAAAAACGTGCTGTCAACTCAGAAACTGAAAAGACATCTAGTACAGGTAGTTATACTGTTTCTGATCTGGCATTCCCCCCTCTCTCTGTTAATGATAAGGAAAATGTTAGTTCTACTAATGTTAAAGATAAAACAGCTAATGTTGCTGCTAGTACTAGTAGTAAAAAAAAGAAAAAAAGATCTTTAAAAAAGCCATCAGAGGAGTTTGTTCACCCCTCGAAAACTGCTAAAATAACAACCCCAACACCTCCGGCTCCTTTAGAAACTTCAAATCAGTTTACTCCAATTAAATCCGACCAAGAGATGGAACAACCCCCCGCTACTGCCCCTCCAGCTGAGGAAAAAAAATTTTTACCCATATTAGCGAGATATGGAGATGATCCCATCGACTTCATTCGCAAATTAAAAGAGTATTTCAAACATGAGTTCGATTCAAAAACCGCAGGAAGAAACCTTAAAATTACAGTAAAAACTGCAGAGGCTCATAGAGAGCTTACCAAATTATTTGATGATAAATTAATAGAATATATTCTAATCAAAAGTAATAATCAAAAACCCAGAAGATATGTCATTCGGGGTCTCCCCATCAACACCAAGTTACAGGACATTGAAAACAATCTAAAACTAATAGGATATCAAGTGGCTAAAGTCAGCCAAATGAAAAACCCCAAAAATAGTAAAATCATGCCCCTGTTCCTTGTAACAATTTATTCTGAACCCGAAGGGGGATCAATGTATAAAATCGAAAAACTATGCCACATTTCAGGAGTGACAGTTGAACACTACAGAGGATCCAAATCGGTGATGCAGTGTTTCAACTGTCAACAATTCTTCCACTCTGCAGAAAATTGTCATATCAGACCAAAATGTGTAAAGTGTGCAGGCGCACACAATACTAGGGACTGTCCCCATGATAGAGTTGAAAATCCCAAATGTACAAATTGTCAGGGTGATCACCCAGCTAACTACAAGGGTTGTCCTAAATTCCCTAAACTAAAAGCTCCAAAAATAAGCAACTTCAAATATGTCAGACAAAATAACTCAAAATCTAATATTGTGAGACCCGGTATCTCTTATGCGAGAGCCGCTTCACCCTCCCCCGCTCAAGAATCTGAACCAACTCCACTGATGTGCAATAATGAAATAACTGAAAACTTCTCAGACCTAATGCAATTAATTAATGAAATTAAAGCTATTTTTAAAGACATGCCAATTAAGAATATCCTTAAAGATCTTAGAGAAATAAAGTCCCCTATGGACAAATTATTTAAACTAACAGAATACTTCCAAAAAGCAGAAGACTAAACTTAATAATTAAAACTCTGAACTGTAACTTAATTAAACCTATAATAGTTAAAATTCCTTAATAAGCAAATTTTTTCTATAACATGTAAAATCTATTTAATATGTAAAATTTAAATTTAAACAAATATAATTAATAAATATAAAATAAAATAAGTTAAATTCTAAAATGTCTCAAAATCTTAAATAAGCCCCTCCCACTCTAGAACTAACAACCAATGATATGCCAGTTCAGTTACAGCTATAGTTATCCAGTCAACTCCAGCTCAAGACGAGGGTAAGGTCCTCCGGACCTAGGGACCTCAAGAAAACGGCACAGCCAGCCGAAATTGTATCTGTTTATTGTGTGCGTTACCAGGTTTTCAGTTCGTGTATCATGTAGATTGTGTGTCGTGAATTGTTTTTCAAAAACATCTGCAATTGCTTCAGTTTTGTCTTTATCTGTGTAGGCTATGTGATTTTGGCCTTGAAGGGGTGGAAAGTGTTGCACTTTTCTCTTGAACATATCGACGGCCTTCCAAATGGAGCGGTCGTGGGTAGTTAATGATTTTAATTTTGCTCTCCATTGTGTGGTGTTGTATTCGCTAATCTTGGCTCTGAATTCATTATTTGCTTTGTTATATTCTGATTTAGTTCATTTCTATAGGTTTGTGATATTTTTCTTAGTCTATTTCTTTTAGTTTTTAATTCTCTCAAGTACCGGGGAAGGCGTGTGGGACTGGGGGAAAATGTCCTCTTTGATTCCCGGTGCGCTCTGAGCAGCTCCGCCTCCAAGCGAATAGTTTCGTTTTCAAGTTCGTCTCCCGTGTTAACTTTGATGGGGGTGAATGGGTTATATTTTAATATTTGTTTGTATTTAATCCAGTCCGTGTTATGAATAGTGGGTGATTTTAACAGAGGAATATTAAGGTTGAACTCGATCATGACTGGGTTATGATCAGAGCTGAGTTCGGGTAGGGCTTTAATTGTTGTGTCATAATTAATTCCTCTGATGAGGGCAATATCAATTGTTGAAGCGGTATTAGCGCTAAAATGAGTGGGTGTATCAGGTGCATGGATTGTAATTTCAGCTTTATCAGTGAATGTTTTGATTATTTTTCCTATTTTGTTGGAATATGTGTTATTCCATGCAGCATGTTTGGCATTAAAGTCTCCACAAATTAAAATGTCGTAGTTTGTAGCTAGTAGTGTTTCTAGATCCATATTAATGTAACTATATTGTGGTTTAGGGCAAATATATGTGGAGCAGAAAGTAATGTGGGGGAGAGTGGGCAGGGTGACAGTCACCAAAGTAGCTTCCACCGTTATTAATTTTTGTGTGATGTTTCTGTAGTGAGGGAGACTACTCTTGATAAAAATAATTGTCCCACCTCCGTTATGGGTTGAATTTGCAGGGCGATCATTTCTATAAGTTAGGTAACCTATAAGACTAATATTAATTTGGGTTTGTGAGAAACGACTCTTGGATTAGGATAATATCAGGGTTGTGCTCACTTACAAAGTCACGGAACTCAGTCATTCTGTTTCTAATTCCACAGGAATTCCAAGAACAAATTTTAATTTTTTGCTGGTTGTCTGACATTATTGCTTATTACTGGCCTCATCTAAAAGATCCATGATAAGAAACATCTTATCCATGCGATCTGGCGTAGCTCTTATTCTTTTTATTGCATCTGGGATATTAATTCCCTTAAATGCTTCCCTAATTTCGCGTAAGAGCGTAAATAGATCACTTGAGTCTGATCTTTGTTCAATATTTTCTCCTTCTGGAGAACTTGTTTGAATATTGACTGGTTTGTTTTGAGCTTGGGGTGGCACAGTGGTAGAGCTTTCAGCTCGTCCAGCGACAACGTTGGCAAATGAACGTTCATTATTAACAAAATTTGTTTTAATAATTTTTTTTTGGTTTATTTTGGGGAACTTAAGGCAGCCCCTATAACTGGCCGGGTGATTTCCACCGCAATTGCAGCATATTGGTGTTTCAAGTTTTTTGTCTTTTGGACATTCTCTAGTGTTGTGCGTTTCGGCACATTTAACGCAGCGGGGGGTCATGTGGCATAGTTCACTAGAATGGTGAAAGCGTTGACAATTATAGCATTGTATTATATTTTTTGCACCTCGATAATGCTCTATTGTGGGGTTGGAAATATGGCAGATGCTTTTTATTTTGAAGATGCCTGATACTTCAGGGCTATTGAATACCTGAACTAGAAAGAGGGGAGTGGCTTGCCATTTCTTTGGCTGGACAACCCTTTATTCTAACATCCATCTACATACCCCCAAACACCCACCCAAACTTCCCATTTGAAATAGAGAATCTGCTTTCCTTAGGACCCAGAATCCTCATTGCTGGGGATTTTAATTGTAAACACAAAAACTGGAACTGTCAAACTCCAAATATTAATGGTTATATTTTAAACAACTTCATTAAAAATGCTGATCTTCAGCTAATTTCACCCCCAACTCCCACAAGATATAGTACCAAATCAGCAACTACAATTGACTTCGCCATTGCAAGAAACCCCCTATCATCACAAACACTATCACACTGAATGAATTATCTTCAGACCATTTACCTGTAAAAATTGAATTCGAAACCAACATACAACCTACACCTACCCCCACTTAAACCAAAACAAATTGGATTGAATTTAAAAAAGAATTAAACTCCATGCAACTAAATTTTAATACCATCAAATCCGAAAAGGAATTGGATGACAGAATAATCAACTTCACAAATAACATACACAAAGCATATCAAAAATCTTCCCAAGAAGTTCCAATAAAAAAATTACCCCCTCCACCTGAAATCTTGAAATTAATAAAAAACAGAAATAAAATTAGAAAAAATTACCAAAAAACCAGAAGCCCAAATGAAAAAAATTATTAAATCAAACTAATCAGCAAATCAAAAATGAACTCTATCAATACAATCAACAAAACTGGGAAGAGTATATTGAAAATCTTCAAGCAGAAAATGGCTCCCTCTGGAAGGCCACAAAAAAACTAAAAACTCAATATCAAAAAATTCCTAACCTTGAACATAATGGTACTCAATACACCACAACAAAAGATAAAATCGAATTAATAGCTAAACAATTCTATATCCATTTTAACAACAACACCAACACAGATATTAATACAGAAAGAGCCATCAAAAACACACTAAATAATCTCCAAAAATGCACTTACAATAAATACACAGGCATAATCACACCTAAAGAAATTATCACAAGCATAAAAAAATTAAAAAATGGCAAGGCCCCTGGACAAGACAATATTACAAATAAAATGGTTAAAAATCTTACCCCTAAATATGTCATAAATTTAACTATTATCATTAATCACATCTTAAAATTAAATTACTTCCCTAAATGCTGGAAAACTGCAATTGTTAGACCCATACCCAAACCAGGAAAAAATCTAAATAAATCAGAAAACTACAGACCTATCAGCTTACTTTCTACACTCAGTAAAATTACAGAAGAACACATATTAAAACTTATTAAAAAATTTATTGAAAAAAACAACATACTAATAAATGAACAATTCGGTTTTAGAGCTAAACACTCAACAATACAGCAAATACTTAGGATTTCAGAATTCATACATCAGGGATTCATTTACGGCCAAACCACAGCAGCAGTTATGCTGGATGTGGCAAAAGCCTTTGATAGAGTATGGATAGAAGGACTAATTTACAAACTTATTAGCCTTAAATTTCCAATCTTTTTGATCAAACTAATACAGTCCTACCTCACAAACAGAACCTTTATTGTTGAACTTAATAAGGAAAAAACCTTACCTAAAACTATAACAAGTGGAGTTCCACAAGGCAGTAAATTAGGACCGATACTCTTCTTACTCTATGTAAATGACATCCCCAAAACCAAGAATAACAAAATTGCACTCTTTGCAGATGATACGGCCATACTTAGAAGAGGTCCAACTAATAATATTCTAATTGAAAATCTAAATTCATACATTGACTTAGTGGTCAAATGGTTCACTAAATGGAAATTAACACTTAATGTCAATAAAACGCAAGCAATTTGCTTTACATACTCTACTAAAACCCTTAAGGAAATAAATATTCTAAATCAAAATATTAAATGGCAACCGAGAGTGGAATATCTAGGCATGACTATGGATAAAAGATTAACCTGGGTTCCTCATATAGAAAAAATAAGAACTAAATTTCTGGGAATCAGAGCAAAATTATATCCACTCATTGGTAAATATTCCAAATTAAACTTCAAAAACAAAAAACTGATTTATACAACTCTCCTCAGACCGATTTTAATGTATGGCTCTGAAATTTATGGATCAGCTGCAAAGAGCAATATACAAAAACTCGAAGCATTACAAAATATCACACTCAGGATAATTACAAACACACCCTGGTACATTAGAAACGAAAAAATTAGAGACGAAACAGTAATCACAACATTAACAACATTCATTACTAAACAAGCGACAAAATTCTACTCAGAAATAACCACACACACAAATCCAGAAATCAAAAACCTTTCAAGTTACGATATAAATGACTACCTAAATAGGAAAAGACCAAAAACAGTACTAAAAAATGCCTCCCAAAACTAAATAAATAAAAAAGACGAGTTTACACACATACACACAAAACAAAATTGAAACCAATACTAAAAGTCAGGCAAGAATGAAAGCACAAGGGGGAGGAGAAGGGATGAAAAAAAAAAATAAATAAATAAAGGGAAGGAAAGCTACGACGTTTGTGATCGAGGACTGACCTTGGACTGCACTGATTTCTCCATCGGGTAGACGCTTGTGAATCATGGATCCTGGAACAACATTACACTGAAATGGAAATAAAATTAAGGAAAACCTTCGCATTCACTCCTTATTAGGAAAAGGAAAAAAAAAAAAAAAGAAATAATAAATAAATAAATAAAATAGGATAAAATAAAAACATTTTTACCTTTCTACTTTACTTTGATTTATTACCTTTTCTCCTTATTTTCAAGAAACAGAGAAATTAAATTTATTTCTCTTTACTTTCATTATCTCTAATAAAAAAATATATATAAATGGATGTATAAAAATACATATATATATGTTCATATATACATATATAAATTTATATACACACGTATTTTACTCAATGTACTCAAAATAACTTTATTTGTTATTTATTTGTTTTCTATTTATTTCTTTTTTTCATATTTATATAAAAAGGAGCAATAAAATCAATGCACCAAAAGGTTATTCCACTTAAATTCATAAAACTTCAGACTGGAGATAGGAGTTTTACTCCAGGCGCTCCGTAAAACAGAAAATGGTTCCTGGTTCCTGGTTCTTTGGCTGGTCATACGATTGACTCTATGTATTTTAAAGCCTTTGCTGGCCAAATCTGAGGCGATCTCTTCACTTTTTGTTGTCAAGGAGAGGTCCCTAATGACAAGTTTTCTAGGTTTTTCATTTTTCCCTCTGAGGAGAATGTATTCATATTTGTTTGATTCAAGAAATTTGGTTATTTCTCTGTGGTCGTTTTCCGTTTTTGGGATAAGTTTTAAATTTTCTCCTGATGTTCTAGCATCTATTTCTTTGTTTAGAGCATTTTTTAGGCCAGTCATAAATTGACAATGGCTCTCACCATATCTAACAATGATGGGGGAATTTTTGGTGCTGGCTCTGTTGTCAGCTGGTCCGCGTCCATTTGTTCTTGGTTTTCCTCCTCTGGAGTTAACCTATTGAACGCATTTTTAGTTTCTATTGGGGTTGGGATGACATTTTCAGTCATGGCCTTAGCAGTTTTTTTTGGAAATACGAAAGTGTCCTCACCATCATTATTTCTTTTCTTAGCGGTTTTTTCTTTAGAGTTACAAGCAACATTAGCTTGGTTATTATTTAAGTTAGGAGGGGTAGGGGGATATGCCAATACAGAATCAGAGATATAGCTACCTGTACTAGCTGTCCGTATAGTTTCTCTGTAGATTCTTATCGTTTCATCTATCTGATCTATCAGTCGTTGTTTAGGATTTGTGGCCGAGGTACACGGTCTGCTTCCAAGTAGTGACATCTTGATCTGCATCAGGCTTTTTATCTGGAGCTCGTCGGCATCCTTGTAACCTTTCTGCATGATGTCATGTAGTTTCGCTGGCTTGATAATTCCGTTGTCCTTAATCGTTTCCATTTCCAGTCAATTTCCGGAGAGCAAGCGCTTTTAAAAGCAAGAATTGCTAGCAGTGAAAACTGCTGTTTTTTTCCCCCTCTAGGGGAGGCAATGCGTCTTCAGTGGTGCGGTATTAGCGCCCGACAGGGTTGAGCGCGCTTCGGCGTAATAGTTGATTGTACTAGTGAGTACTGCAGAGAGCATTCAAGTGCGTCCTTCACTGACGAAGGAAAATCCACGAACTCCCGCGGCTTCAGTAGACCTAAGTCTGTCAAGAACAGGTTTGAGGAGCTTAGCAGTAGTGCGTCCGTCCAGATCGGCTGCTCGAGCCAGAATTGATTCGTCTTCTGATTCGTCTTCCCTTTGCACCCTTTCTGTGATTGGTTGGTAGTGAAGACTACATAATTGAACTGAACTTGACGAAGTGAGATTCGTTCTTTGTCATTCTTTGTTTTGGTACGTCTCTGTGCTTTAGTTCTGTGTCATTTGTAAGACCAGGAGAGATTTGTGCGAGTTCTTTTAAACCTTTGTGCTCTACTTTGCGTTTGATTTTTACTTTTTGATTTGTAAGTGAATTTCATTCTTATTTTCTTATTAGAATATATTGTCAAACTGTGATGTTTCTTCATAACAATACCATCAATTCATAATAATGTTGAGCTTTTAATCAAAAATCAAAATTGTAAGATAAAATATATTGAGATAAGATTTGATATTTCCCAATAAAAATCTTGATTTATGACAGTTTAATCATTTTCAAATTTCAAGTCATTTAAAATTTTATCTTAAACATCTTTATGTAATTTTTATAAAAGTTTTTTTAACAAATGCTTGTGCTATCAGTTACCAAATAATTGTTAACGTTAAGTAACTTTTCTTAAGTTTCATAATTCCCTTTAAATAAATATGTGACCATCCCTAAAAATTGATCAATATTTGTTCGAGAAAACTTAATTGCTTATTAAATTATTTTCTTTGACTTCCAAGATTATATTTTATAATATTTTCATACAATCATATATATTTATATTCGTATTATTCATCTTAATATTACATTAATATATCATCATCAAGACTCTTTCGCATCCTACAACTTTTTAATAATAATTTATAATAACTAATATAGTTAAAATAAATTATATATATATATATATATATATATATATATATATATATATATATATATATATATATATATATATATATATATATATATATATATATATATATATGAGTTATTTAATTTATAAAAATTAGTAATAAAAATTATAATTAATTTTGAAGCAATATTTTTAAACATAAAAATATATGTTCTAATTGTGTTTTTTATATTAATGGAACTAAATTATGATTATGAATATCAATAATTATAAAGAAAATGTTTCTCTGAAAGTGTAACATGTAAGGGATACTTTTAATTCAATTACTAATTATGGTTTTATAAACAATTGTTCAATAGAATCAATAAAAATAATTTTCAGGAATAAATTAAATTTATTTCTGTGTATTTTATAAATTATATATTTAGAGATAGATTTGATTATTGCTGCTTAATTCACGTTAGCAGTCACTACTTAAATTTACATTTCTATGATTTCTTGTTTTATTGATTGATTGTAGCTATTTTGTGACATTATTGGCACCCGCACGAAGTTTCTCATCATTGTAAGAGAATATTTTCTAGTCGAGTTTAATATGAAATGCGTTCATATAATTTTTTCCGGTGAAGATAGTCTCAAGGAATATTATGACATCTCCTGTTCCGTTGAGATACACTTACTAGAAATTTATGATCTTAGAAAGTGAAGACTGTGTTTAATAAATTATAATAACTTCGACATTCTCTTATTGCTGACGCGCATTAAAATGTCAGTGTAATACTAAGCTGTAATAATGCCGATTATTACATCCAAATTATGTTACGTAAATAACTTAGTATTTTTTTTTAAATTTAAAATGCAAAATTGCTTTATTTGAGCATGCATTTAATATCCTGTTCAAAGTAAGTAACTAATTTTTTATTTGTTAAATAAGAAATATTCTTGAAAAGGAAGGCAAAAATTGATGTCTTTTTGATTTATTCCTATTTTAAATTATGCTAATAAATTTAGTGCAATAAAGCACAATATCAATTGCATAAATTCTTTAAGAAATACTTTGAGATAAACTTACGATATCTGAATAGATTTATTGTTTTTAAATTTTTTGATATTCATATTTTTAATGTGTATTTTGGTTTTCCACCTTCCGGTTTTGATTACTACAATATCATTAGTTTAATATTCTTACGAATCGTGATAATTACTATATTTTTGTTCTTATTGTCAATTCATTTTTATACTGTTCAGCAGGATTCCGATAGAACTAAATGACCTTGTCCGTCACTTTTTTAGCGCTCCAAATCTCAGTTTTGTTGGAAGACTGAGACGGGGTTGCCGCGAACCTATGAGAAGGGTTACTGTGAAGAGGGCATGTCAAAGAAAGAGTGGGGAAACGCTCAAAAAAAAAAAAAAAAAAAAAAAAAAAAAAAGAATTAGCGCGCAATATTTAACGATAAATAAGTAATGTTAAAAGTCAATAACAATAAAAATACAATTCCCACTCATATATTATTTTACAATGCCGGTAGATGGATAATTTTAAATGAACTTCGATTAGCATGTTTTTAATATTTTATGATAATTTTTAATTTCTTTTATTTAATAATTTTTAATTTCTGTTATAATTTTAATTTTTTGAATTTTAAACAATGATATCTGGATAGTGTTTTTTGTATAAAATAAAACATAAGGTATTAAAATATAGCGAGATTAAATAAAGAAATTAAGCTAGAATACTTAATTTAATAATTAACTGAGAAATACCAGGCATGCGCTAACTTATTTTCAGTTTCAGCAAATATTTTTTTTAAATGAATGAAATTATATAATTTGTACTTTCAAATATCTTTATGTTTGAATAAATCTTGACTCCCTTTTATAATATTAAATCAATTATCACTGTAAGTTTCATTTTTTATCTACTGCATATAACTCATGTTTCTACATATACCAACTTTTTACTAATATAAATATTTATTGACATGGATAGTTAACATTTGAAATTTAAAAACAATTGGATTATGACTTTAAAATGCTTAATGTTGTTTAATATTAAAATGTTTTTGAAAATAATTCTTTGTTTAATAACCTTGTTGCATTAATATTAGAACGATATATTTAAAAACTCTCTCTTTGTGCAATGAAAGTATTAAGTGTTTTTATATGCTTGCGTACACATAAAGTATTTTTGATAATCTTTAATTAAATATTTGTATTTAAATTTAATAGTGTGCTACTGCCTTGTTGGTTGAATGCATGAAAAATAGGCTAAAATAGATCCAAATAAATAAGCTTTTCAAGATTTCAGAGTTTTATTGCAAATTGTGACTTGCACCGTGATTTCTTTTGTTCAAATCATGCTTTATTTTCATTGATATCTTTAATATAAATTCATGGAAGCTGCAGAAGAATTTCTACTGAAACAATGACAGCATAGACTTAAAAATTTAAACTAGCTATCAAAATCTGAATGCAAGAACAGTTAATGTAGAAAAAATACATTACAGATTATACATCCTAATAAAATAGGTCCTTTATCTAAGTCTCCATTGAAAGAAATGTGGACTGATGAAATCAAACACACCATCTATAATTTAACATGAAAAAATCCCATAGGGAAGCAAAATGTGCAAACACCAGATGTTTCATTTGTTTCAAATGCCAAATTCATTTGCCCCCAAAATAATTATTCATTTGGTCTTTTTCACACCACTTAATATTTTAAATAAAACAACTTTTTATGCACAAAACTTTTTTGTATCTTTTTGAATGTAATTAAAAAATAAATCATACCACACTTTATAATATTTCTATGCTTGGCCGAAAATACATTAAAAAGTTTTGTACTTGGTATTTTGGCTTTTGTTATATTACTAATTTGATTATTATTAATTATCAAATTACTAACAGTTATACTGTAAGTTTACTAACAAGGGTGACTTAGCTGAGAAAATATGTCGTTAGAAAAATACATTGAAATGCCCATTATTGAATGGAAAAATAAGTCATGATTTCTATACCCTAAGTAAAATGGTTCGTCTAGGGTGTCAAGTCATGACTGGAGACCTGCTTGGTACCTACTTTTAAATTACAAAGCTAACCCACTTTCAGTATAACGATGTCCCTTAGAATGCTAAAAGGTGGAAATGCTCTTAGTGGCTGGTCACCTGAAAAGTGATTCTCAATCACTGTGGTCAATCATTGTCTCAATCACCTTCCTGTTCTACCAAATTCTTAATGTGTAGTGCCAAATTTCAAAAAATGTATCTAGTAAAAATTACTATATATGCGTTTTTAAATTATGAGTAAAGTAATATATATTGTTTTTTGTAGTACATATTACATTATTTTAATTTACATTCAAAATTATTATCATAAACTATTTTACACAGTGTATTATAGGTAAATTAATGTATATTTTCTTTGTGTGGCATCAATTTTTAAATCATTAAAAATGTACTTGAAAAAATTGAGAATTACAGTCAAAATGATCCTACAATTTTAATTCTGAAGCAGAGCTAAGAAATTTAACTCATAGATGGAAAAGGAATTAAAACTCTTTACATTTATATCACTAGTGAATTGGAGTACCTTTGATTAGATAAAATTTTTTTAAAGAGATCTGTTTTTAAAAGTGTTTTGACTATGATTTTTTTGTCACCTTCACCGTTTGGGTTTGAGGGACTCTCCAATCTGCCCTTTTTGCGGACTAGAGGATATGACTGGTGACCACCTTTGCACTTGCCCTGGACTTTCGGACGTCGCAGATAGAAATTCTGCGGAAGATGACTTTTCATTCACCTCAAGATTGTATTGGGCTGCCCGACTGAGACTGATGGTTGAAAAACCAAGGTCGGGCGTAGGATAAAAAAAATTATTTTTTTGTTTATTAAACTGCCAGAAGAGACTAAATTCCAATAAAAATTGGAATTGCTTTAATTTAATTTACATACTTCTCCTCATAAATACTTGTAGATAATAAATTCATTGTTGCCTCATTGTTTTGAAATTGACTCTTCTGATAATAAGAATAGTTTATAAATATCACTTGAAAGTAACAATTGCAAAATTTATTACTTGTCTTTGTATTTTCTAGCGTAGATGCCACCCTGTGTATAGATGACATAAAATATTGTTTATGTAAAATTTAAACTTTGTATTTTTAAGTAAACTTCTTTATCTGGGGGTCTTACGTTAGGCTGACCACCTAACTGGGACTTCGCACCCCAGGGCTCTCGGTAATGAAACAGTTATGGGCACTGTAGGCCTTCTCCCACATGGGCTGTCGTACCATGGAGTTTAGTTTTAAACTTCTCTATAGATTTATGAGTACAGTAGATCTTTGATAATCTGAACTCTGGCTATCCGAATTGCTCATTATCTGATTTGCCCTCAGAATTAGACTGAATAAGAGAAGGAAAATGATGGGAAGGGAAAAGCTCAAGAAAAGCTAAACTAAGAAGCTTAAATAAAAAGAGAGAAGATTAGAAAAATGTGTCACTTGAGAAATTCAAATACATTCTTTTGAAAACTGAAGATATAGGAGAATGTATTATATGAGTCAGAGGCTCTATAGATTTCAAATTGCACAAATGATAGGGAATGATAGGGAAATGTTGAGCAAGAAGATGATCTTAATAATTGTCTCATCAAAGATTACCTCAAAGATAACCAAGCAGACTCTGGATCATCAGTTAGTGAAGCATTTGGCAATTTTGAAATTGCATTGAAGTAGATAGAATATCAGCCTGAGTGTAACCGCAAGCAAATATCCACTGTCTAGCATATGTACAACATGGCTGTGAAATACAGCAACTAGCTGATGCAGCAATGAACTAGCAACTGGCTCAGTTACAGCACTGTACATACATGCTGTAATAATGTTCAGCACTTGTAATAGTTAATATATGTAAAACACCATGTACAAATATTGACTTTCCATGCAAAAGATTTCTTTTTTTATTTTAAAAATATGTAATTTTTTTTATCCTATTTTCTACTGAAAAGATCCAGTTATATATAACCAAATAATTATTCAAATGGAGTTTGTTCCCAATTAATTCGGATAATTGGAGTTCTACTGTATGCTAGATTTCTTGACTTATAAGATAATTGTTATTTCAATGAAATTGTATATTAAATACATAGTTCATTAACTATATGTTAAATCTTGAGTGAATATTTCGTAGAAACCATTTCTTACAAAGATATATTTTATGCTTATTTTATATTTTTTAATATTTTTATTTTATAGACTTCCAAAATGGTTAGAGATGTGGCTTTACCAACCTTACCATTACGTTATGAGGGTAAGTATTTTATTTAACTCAGAAATGCAAAAAGTTTCTATAAAATAAGAATATTTCAAGGGAAATAATGTGGCCAAAAATAAATGTTTTTCACGTTATTCCTAGCCTGTATGTGGCTCGAAGATGTAAGGGATGAGAATGAGAAACTAATTTTAAGCAGTGATGGCTAACTTTGTTATTTTGAAGTATCTGCTTACTAAGATATATATATTAGATAATTTGTTCACAATTGCTAATGCAAAATGTTTTGGGGGTAAAGTATTGTAAATAGATGTACACATAAGTACCATTCTTAGTGTGAACAGAGTTTTTGATGACCAAATGTTACATAGTATAATATTTCCTAAAGAATATTTATGTGATTGTATTTTAGAATGAAAGCATAAATTTTAATTAAATTTAGAAAAGGATTGTGATGACGTAATGATTTTATGACAGTGTACTGTAAGTAATGGAATGAATCCTAGACAAATTGCATCTTATTAAGGAAATTTTGCTTGGTATATTAAAAAGAAGTAAAAATAAAGTAATATTTTTTTAGCAATTATTTAAAAAATATATTTGTGAGATCCAAATGTGATAGGGGGAAATTTTTTTTACCTCTTTCAAGTCAGCAAGGGTTAAATAGGATCATTATCTTTGATTTCCAAAACAATATAGTAAACATCACTATACATATAGAAAATAAATTGTGATTGTTTACAATTTAAAAAAAACAAACTTTATTTTAAGGAGAATTCATACTTATGTATTAATAATAAAATTTCAACATTGAAATTTTATTAATATCATTGATCTTTTATAAGAAATATAATGTGTAATCAAATTTGATATTTATATATGTTCTCTCTTTGAATAAAATTTATTAATACATAGTAGCTATAGGTTTCCTCCATTCATATTTAAATAATCAATTGTGAAGTTAAAACTTATTGCTATTGATTTCATATGAATCTCACATTTAATAATTTTGTCATTTTTTTATATTTCACAATTATGAAGAATTATTTTAATATGATAAAAATTTAATAAATCAAATATTTAGAAAATATCCAAAACATTTTTTTCAAAATTTATGAATAATTATTTAAAATTTAAATTTTTTAATCAGAAAATTTATTACATACAATCGGGTAAAAAAATTCTGCATATTTTTATGCTTAATTTTGAAATATTTATAAAAATGTGCTTAAAATGAGAATAAAATTTTTTGTTTTTAGAAGATGTTTTGCTGGTATGTAAGTGCCCATTGCATTTAATGTTTAAATGCAATGAATTTCCATAAGTATTTTATTTCCATAAATCTTTGTTATACTTTGTATGTAATCAATGTTGTGTTTTTTAGGCAATTACTTGACTATATTTTTTGGTACTTACATATTATTGCAACCATACCAATCTCTGGGATAACTTGCCAAATTATTGGCAACCAATGTCGCATGCATCTAAGGCACTGAATTGGCAACTATTTACTTCCTTTCAAATTTCCCTGCTTGCCACCTTTCTTAGCATATCCGTTCATTGAAAATAGCGAGCTCGAATTCTAAAATGCGAATCTGTGATTTATCGAATTCTGAAAAAGATGCCTGTTAAATTTTTACAGAAATATAACATTTTATCAGACGTTAGGAAATGTACCAAGTCTCGCCTAATGAAGCTTAATTTTGGAAAACAGATTTTTTGGAAGTGCAACATTGCAATCTGTAATCAACATGCGGGAATAAGAAGTGGTAATTGGTTTGAGGAAAGCCGTATCCCATTATTAACAGCAGTAAGATTCAAGTATTGCTAGTGCAAAGAACTAATAACAGTCAAATTTTGTGATGAAGAACTTAAATTAGCTGACAAATCAGTCATAGACTGGAATAATTATATGAGAGAGATTTGTGTTCTCCACATGGAAAGCAAAGAAAGAACTAAAATAGGTGAACCTGGTCATATTGTGGCAATAGAT
This sequence comes from Latrodectus hesperus, assembly GCA_037975125.1. Lineage (NCBI taxonomy): Eukaryota > Metazoa > Arthropoda > Arachnida > Araneae > Theridiidae > Latrodectus > Latrodectus hesperus. Next base: position 22,672,479 of record CM075851.1, read on the forward strand.
AAAAGCTTGTTCACGAAGAGGAAAATAATTCGGGTCGAATATTGCCAGAGCAATGGATTTTTTGTAGCGCCTATTGAGAGACCAAACAAGCATTTTTTAACAACTGTTCCTAATAGAACAGCAGCCACGCTTTTCCAGAAAATTGTCGAAAACATTTAGGAAGGGAGTGTACTTTATTATGATAGTTGGAGAGTATCTGACTGATCAATTGGCAATTGCTAGATTTAATCATTTTAGAGTAAATCACAAACATAATTTTGCCGACCCCGAAACAGGTGTGAATACCCAAACAATCGAAAGAGTCTGTGGTTCTGCGAAATGGAGGAACAAGAGACAACGGGGTACAGCAAAACACTTTCTTGAGTCTTACTTGGCAGAATTCATATGGCGAAAAGAACAAGAAAACAATAAAAAAAAGTTGTTTTGATTCTATTTTAAAAACCATTTTGCAATATTTTCCACCAAAACGTGACTGATATATCGTTAAATAAAGGTACAAAAATAATTTAATATTTTTCTTCCTATATTATATATTTTCTTTTCTACTGTTTTTATTACATTGTATTTTTCACCTACATGCTCCACGTCCTGCTGGCGTTTCCCGTTTATTAGAATTGGCTCGGTCTTATATAATGCCATCAATATGGTTGCAACAATACACATGTACCTATTTTTTTATTTAAAGTATTCAGTCATTCCTATAGGTATTGTTTTTTGCTTATTATTATTTACTAAATAGTTTTATTTACAGGATGCTGTTCTGAAGAAATAGAACAACTGTATGAATCAGTGAGTAATGTTTTTGAATATATTCATTATAATACTTATATGCATACATATATTGTTATATATACATATGACGTGGTTGCATACATATATAAATACCTGCATTCACACACATGTGGATGCAAATATGCTTATGTTAATACATGAATACCTACTTACGTTTATAAACACTTACGTGAATACATAATTATGTAAATGCGTGGTATGATTAATTTAATTTTCTTTGACAAATATCTGTTAAAAAATATTTAGTATCAATTTTCTATTAAACATTCTGTATACATTTAAAATTTTTAAAATTTATATTTAAATTTTAATAAGGGAATTAATATTATTAATGGTTACATATTTAAAAAAATATTTAATAAAGAAATATCTATTATTTCAAAGAAATATTTTCTAATATGATTTTAGAATGTTAGAATTCTTTGTTGTAGTAAATCTTAAATAGTTGCATATGATCTAAGTATAACATAAGATTATTTTAGTAACATTATGAAGAATTATACACATTTGATTATGATTTATGTTTTTAATCAAATATTGCGATATATGAGATATTAATTTTCAGTTATGTTAATGCTTTCAAATTACAGTGCACACACAATTCTACATAAACTTCTCGATCATAATTGCGAACTAGCTATGAGAATCTATATATTGTAAAGTATTTAAGATACGTACAATTTTATTTGCTAAACATTATTAGAACATTTTGCTGTACAACAATTAGCAAGGTTATGAATTTATATACATAAAATATGAATAATTATTGTAAATAATATAATGTAAAATAATTTGAGAGCTTGCAATTTATGACTATTAAATTTAATTTTGCTGTCTTTGGCAATTATTTAGTGAAATATTTTAATAAGATCACTTTCTCAGGAATTTATTTACCATAATATATGTTACAAGATCCCTTATGTCAAAATATAATAAAATTAGATGGAAATATTTATCCATTCTGAGGTAAATTTAAATGGCTAAGTATTGCAATAATTTTGTATAAATCATTTATAATTTAAAAAGGGAAATTCAAACTATTAAGGTGTTCATATATTACCAATCTAAAAGATTATCTGTATATCTAATTATAAGGAAAAATAATCAGTGTTATCAAGATAATGATGCATGGTTTCCATTTGTATCTATATTTCTTTTATTTGTTATTGTCTATTTTTATATTTCATGATTTTGTGTGGGTTTGAGATGTCTTAATTTAAACAATTGCTCTTTGACATAGCATCAAAGTCATACCTTTTTGCCTATGCGTTCATCTAGAGCTGATTATGTAATTGTAACAAACTGTATTAACATAACAATAATGATAGCGATGATTAAAGTGACTATATTACATTTTTGAAATTACTATGGTAATCTGCAAATTACGTGTAAAAATTATTGGTCAGTGTACATCATAGCATGCTTTAATGAAAGTATTACCTCCTCACTTTTTGATACATAAAATCAAGTTTATGCAATCAGACAATCAGTAAATTATTTAAACTATTTAAATCGATAATTAATAAAATTTAATGGTTTAAACATTACAATTAAGGATGTTAATATCATGTCATTTATTTTCCAACAAATAATGAATCCAGTTAATTAATTTAAACAACAAATTAATAAATTAGAATCAACTTTTGAACTTAATGATCATTAAGTTATTACTGTACACATTGACAGTGTTCAAGCTTTTTTGGAAATGAATATATATGTATGCACAATTTTCAAAAAGGCAAATAATTATTGATAAAATAATATATTATTTTTAAAGATTTGTTGCATGAGTATTAAACATTGTATATATCTAAAATATCAAACTAGACGGTGATAAGTTCTAAAGGTCTGTCAGAAAGATTATGAAACTTATCACTCAGTATAAGGTGAATAGCCATGTTCTATGCAATCACTATACTAAACAATGAGTTGAATATTCTAAAAGCCCAAATGACTGCAAAATTGACTTTTTTTGAAAGGAATAATTATAGTTAAATTGAAATCTCAGCCTTCCCAAATTGAAGAATTTGGAATTCTGGATATGCCTCAGTGTTTGACTTCATGAATATAGCATAAGTTTCAATGTGCAAGAAATGTTATCACACACACACAGAAAAAGCTCTACCAAGAATAATAACAGTTCATTAAGACTAATATTTAGTAGTAACTGTCCAACATTTAAGCACAACTATATATATTAGAGTTCAGTGCTCACAATGACGATTGGAAAACAAGTTTTTAAAAAATGTTTACAGGTATACTCCTAAGCCTATATACTAGATAGCTAATCAGCAGTTTGCATTCCATTTGTGCGGATTTTTTAAATGCGCTCACTTAAGACAGGACTTTTGTGCATCAGCATTAGAACTTTTAATGATTAGCCATATGATATTGAATGATACACAGATACTCTTCAGATTACAATTTGGGCCAAACGTCTAACAGATTTTACAAGGGAAAGTGTTTTGAAAAGACATTTTTAATGTGAATTGTGATATGGACAAGCATTATGCTGGATTAATACACAAACTTCCACATCTTTGAATTGAGATGTTACTGCTATAAGGCTTAGTGTTTGAATCTTGTATTCCCTAGTTTTGAGCTATTTTCATTTCAAGATTCATGAATTGCAATATAACAAAGATTCAAGGAAGTTGAGATTAGTTAATCATTTCTTTAGAGCAAAAATATTATTGGTTCTTTTTTAACCTCCTGATTTTAATTTCATTGAACAAGTGTAAAATATGTTCAGGTGAAAACTTGCAATTTTGCCACTTTCACTAAATGTCATTCTAGAACTGAAATGAACTCTTTATAATTCTCAGAACTTGTATTCCCAACTCATCCACAGTCATTCAGAAGAAAACTTACGTGATAAATGCTTGCTGAGAGATGTGCCCATGCGCCTTATTAAAATGTCCTATTTTTTATTTTATTTTAAGTTCTTATATATTATTATAAACTAATTATTTGAGCATTTTTCTTTCAAAAATTTTTTGAGCAACAAAGGTGAATAATGACCTTTTTGAATGAAGGCCTTTTGCATTGTTTCCTTGCTTTATAACTGTCCTGAATTATCTTACAATGTTTTTTATTATTCTAAATTGAATTTTCTTTAAAATTACCATTATATTTGATTAATTTTTGAGTACAAATATATTCTTGAGTTCATTTGCTAGTAGACTAGTTTCTAATATTCTTTTTAAAAATGCTTTAAATTTTATTTAACATTTTTTCCTTGTCTTTTACTGTATTCTGTAAAATTTTTTACACTTCCTTTTAAGAATATTTATAAGGAATTATTTACTTTATAATCATGTTTTTCTTAATATTTTATGCTTCTCCAATCACAACATATCTTTGTTGAATAACTATTGAATAATTTGTTGGATTTATTAATCTTGTAGGTCAAACATTCTGGATATTTGCAACGTCCTTGCAAAAGAACACTCAAGCAAATGAGACTGCTTATCAGTCTTTGGGGTGACTTCTCCTCAGATTTTGTTAATGGTGATGATCTGCAGAAATACCTAGATCAGATGGTCTGGAAGATTCGAAGAGGTGAGAAGAACATTTTAAATATGATGGAACGAGACCTTCTCCCTCTTTCTGGATTGGTATGTTTATTCTTCTTAAAATATAATCATTTTTTATGAAGAAATTATTTTAAAAAAATTAAAACCATTTTTAGGGTTTAATCATAAGATGTATTATATGGATAACAGTTATATTTGCTTTTAATAGTAAACTATAGATTAATTGATTTTTGTTATATATTAATAAATTAACTTTAGACATTTTGAAAATTTAATACATTTTTATCTCATTAATTATTTATAGCATATTTGTAATAAGTTATGTTTATTATTAATATTAAATTATTTTTTAGAATAACATAAATGACATGAAGCCTTTTTTATTACAGTGCAAAACTATAATAGAAATGTACTTTGTTGTCATTGTTATATAATTTATAATATTTCACATTTATTACTAAATGTTTCTGCAAAAGCTAGTTTTGATCTAATATAAAAGCCTAAAAATGAAGAAACAATTTTCATAATATATAATTTAAGCTAACTTTTTACTTATTTATAACATTAAAAGGAAATTTTTGCAAAACATAAAAAGTTCTTTTTCACCATCTACTATCAAACAGTTTATCAGCAAAATATCAGAAACTAAGTAAATTTTGTTACAAAAGTACCAAAAATTTTTTTTCATGAATTAAAATATCAATAAACACATTTTAATTACTATTAATTTTATAAATCCTGAAAATTTACTAGGAAAAATTAATGTAGTCACAAAATTTGAGGAGTATCATTAAATATTATACCAGAGTATAAATAATTTCTTATCACAAGTGGGGCCAAACATCCTTTATCCAAGGCAATTTTCTTATCTCGATATCATTTTCACTTGCATGTGTAGAAACCATTTTGTTATTGTTGAATGTCCACTTTGGCCAGCAGTAGCAGATCCTCTATAATGTTAAACACTCCCAAAAATCTAGAACCATCAAACCATTGTCATATAAATCTTGCTTGGATAGTCCCAGGCACTCTAAGAAGTGTTCTGGCGTAGCTTGTCCAGCAAAACCGTTGTTATTAAACTAAACATTTTTGAAGTCTTCAGAAAATTTTAATGATCTGTATAGATCATTTCAAAAGAAGACGAGAATAGTTTTTTCCTGTCTTTAAAAGCTGTGAGCCTTCAGGATGAGAACACCGATACCATTGGTGCTCTGGAGGAACAATCCATGTGGTCTAAATCTTGCTTTTAACTATTGAAAAGATTTTCAAAAAGGTGAGAGGTGCCAACACCTCTGAGGCTTCAAAAACCATTTTCTTTGTATTAGTTAAATGATCTCTCTCATGGTGTTTATCTTCAGTTCAAGAATTATAGGTTTGATTCCCATTATAATTTTGGGTGATTGTAAGGGCTTGCAGTCATTTTTTATATCCTCTTATGTTGTTTGTCTCTGAAATGATGTTTTAAAATTAATGCTTAAACAATTAATGCTGGGACAAATGAATCGTTTGAACAAAACATGATTATACAAAATTTAATGAGCCAGAAAATGATAAAGTATTTTTAAGTTACATCTGGATGTTAAACATGAAAAGTATTTTTAAGTTACATCTGGATGTTAAACATGAAAAAAAGTTATTAAAAATATGATTAAACATTGCACACATTTTTTTCCACAAATGAATCAATTTTCTAATTTTTTGAAATATTTTGACGAATTTTTGAAAATATTTTTAGAATATGAAATACAATTTTTTTATGAAAAAATATTAAACATATGAAAAGCACAGATACTGAAAATAAAATATTTAAAAATAGATCATGAAACCCATCAGTATTGAACAATGGCACCATATTGCATATTAACATCAATGGCTAATGAAAATTTTCGAATATTGCTTGCATTAGTATCACTACACATGTAGTGATAAAAACTGTTTGTCGGCTTGGTGTGCATTCCACTAGACATTTATCAATCATTATGCATTTATAAATTCCAGGGTTTCGTAATCTTGGTACTAACAAAATATCAGACACATTTGATTGATGTAAGGTCTGGAAACTTTGTTGAGAGCAAGCAGGATTATTAACCATACAATGCATAGCTAAGAAAGACATGGCTCTTGACATTTTTTCAATAGATGTTGGTGTGATATGCTATGAATTTCGAAACCACTGGTGACAAGATGAAATCAATATTATTGCACTCTTAAAATTTTATGTAAATTGACTAGAAGTGATCTGCAAGTGATTGAGGTAATACCCTTCACCAACACATGAGGAGTGATATTTATAGAACTGTGTAAAACAAAAGCTGATCAAAGCCACTACCCATTGACCATTTAGATATGAAGTTTAAATATACAAAAGACCCACAGGATACTTTAATGAACATTGTACTAGCTACTTTGCTGGCTAAAGCTCTGTAGCAAATGATACTCTCAGTGGTTAAAGACAAGTGCCTGATCTTATTTAAAGGCAAATTCAAAGGTTGATACCAATCGAAATGTTGAATTTATCCAAACATGTTGAAATAGTGGTATTTCCATGGTTTAAAGTTTAAACCACTTAAGATCAGGAGATTATCTTACTGGCAAATGCATTTATTAGCAATTGGAGCATTAAACCTAATGTATAGTATCAAATATTTTCAGAGAAGAGTATTTTAAAAGTCAAATACTCTGATTTCTATTTAAAAAATAATCTTTTCTATTTAAAAAAAAACTTTTTCAATTAGAAAAATTTAAATAAAAAATTTAAAACTATATGCCTACTTATAAAAAAAATCATGAGGAGAGTGAAAGCTAAGAAAAATGATTAAAGGATGACCTTTCAGATGATAAAACAATATAATTTTAACATTAGTTTCCACACTTAACTATCAAATGCTCATTCATCCATTCTCTTTCTTTTTTTTTTCTCAAGTTTTATTCTGAGAAATGGACAAATCATCAGTTCTTAAAGTTGAAACTTTCGATAACTTGCAATAACTTTTATAAGCTTTCCTCTTTTCTATCTTATAAAAACATAATTTTCCTGATGCTAATTGTAAAAGAACCACTTTTTATGATTAAGGTTACAAGGCAAAAGATTTTTACATTCCTTGATCAAAAATTGTTTTTTATTGAAAACAATGTTTTCAATGGGTGTTTGTTATTAGAAAACACTTTTATTTAGAAAAATTACATTTTTTTGTCTATTGAAGGCTACAACCAAAAGCTATCTGAATTATTCTATAGAATTTTTATTTTCTTAGTGAAACGTGAGAAACGAATGGTTAAATTGTTTTTTAAAACTTTGATAAAAGAAGTTATTGTAAAATCAAGTCCAAAAGTAAGATTAAGGTTTTTAGAAATAAATAGATAACTTTTTTAGATTTTTAGTTGGATAACAAAGCTGAGCAAATTTTTTTAGAATAAGAAGGAAAACATTTTATTTATAAAAAGGAACTTTTGTTGTTGCTTTGGGAACTATGTTTTTCTAGTTGAAATTGTTTCTAAGTTAAACATTTGGCTGTTATTTAAAAATTTTGCTGTATTTTTATCTAAAATTTATCTGTAAAACTGAATCCATTCGAATTAGTTTTCTTTTTTAATAAATGAATGAAAAAATTAAACAAACAAATTAAATACTGAATTACTAACAAATCAAAGTTTAAAAGAAATATTAATTTTGTGCGAAATAATAGATTTAATCCTGTGTTCATAAGAGTTTTCAAAGGAAACATTAAATTTATAAATTAATTTGATCTGTTTGAAAGTAACTGTCTTACAAAAAGTTATAAATAAAATTGGCTGTAATATAAATATGAAAGTTTGTAAAAATCTTTCAAGAGTGTGCACTATACAATATTTAAGCTAAATGTATTCAAATTAAGGAATCCATTGTAATGCAGCTGAAGAAAATAGTCTATCATGTGAATATGTATATGTCTTGAATATTTTATAATTAATGTTTTGTGAATTAAATTTTATGGAGCAACATTTCTTTTTCAGCTCGCTGAATCTTGCAATCGCAGCAAGCTTTTGTCAAGAATCAGAGGCAGTGAATCAGAGCACTCCAGAAGAGTAAGTTTAAACATATACTGTTTAGTTTTAGATTAACTATGTTCTTGTTAGAAATATTGTTCAAAATATGGTTTTTTCTTTTTTCCAGCAGACCACTGTTTCAAGCAAGTAAGTTACTTATTTATATATTTTTTGTATTTAAAAAATATGTGCTTTAAATCTATGCATCTAAAGATATATTTCTGTGAAATTTTTTAATACTGAAGTTAAGTTTTCTATGTTACTTATAAATTTTTATGAAGAAATATGTAAAAATCTTAAGAGGTAGAATGCAAATGTATAACGAAAACCAAATGTCAAACATCAAGCTATAACATTGAAATTTTTTCGGGATTACCATTCGTGTTGTTCCAACTGAATTAAAAACAATTATTCTGCACCAACTGCATTTTTAGAGGCTAATCACTCTGATGTATTTTGTTGAAAAAAATTATCAACAATCTATAAATAATCCTCAAATTAATAAAATCCTCAGTCTGTTTGTTCACATTAAGTTTTATTTAGGATTGAATTGGAAACAGAAGTAAAGAAACTAATATATAAGGAAACTTCAGTCATGATGTCTGGCTAACTTAAAACAAAATTATGCTTCATTTCAAAATTTTGATTATAATATTTATAAATAATTAGGGTACCTAAACTCTTCTCTTTTTCAAGAAATAGTAAGGGATTCTTTTCCTTTTTATTATTATCCTAATGGCAGAGGATTACTGGACATGAAAAATAAATATGTAGGACATCTGATTCCCTCTCTTATATGTCTCTCAGTCTGTTTGGGAAAAAGACAAATGACATTAACAGAAAAAAATGAATGATTTTAATTTTTTGAAAATTTGTTTTTAACCATTGCAATGTATGTGCTAACGTTTCCCAAAAAAGCTGCTGCTAGCAGTCCTAAATTTAATAAGTTCATAATTAGAGAATTTTCATTTGTATTGTTTTGTCTGATTTGCAAAAAATGTTATAAGCAAATTAAGTAAATAGTAAACACTGATACTTTTTAATGATATGTAGATAGACAGAATGATGGAATTTGAATCTGTGACTGATAAGTGAGAGACTTCTGAACTATTGAATTATGAATCAGTATACTGACTTTGTACTCAATATTATGTTTGGGGTTAATACTGGAATTCACTTCGACTCACTTCAGTTTGCATTGTCAGTATGCTAAGCAATTAGCTTTACATCTCTAATGAATTCGTGTTTCTCCCACAGCTTAAGCACTTATATGTTAGTTGTATTCTCTGCATGACCACACATAGAATGCAATGTTCATAAGTCTATTCTATTTTTGAATTGCTTCCTTTGCAAGCTTGTTCTCCTCATTTACTAACATTTTAAAATGTGGTACATGCTTGCATAACAACTCACCAAAGGTACATCATCATTGAGGCATCTTATCAAGTTTGGTAATATTTAAAGTTGAATTGATTGTTGTATCTTTAGAATACAAACTAGTTTCAGCCTCTGCCAAGAAATATGGTAGTGTTTATATAATAATAACAGCTACACTAACAACTCATCATCCACACTTCACGAGGCTGTAATTTCAATCTTGATATTTGTGTAATGTGTTACCTGCCAAGTAAAAGATTTACTATGATATCTCTGGTATTGCTTTAGATTGCATTTTGGGAGCCAGAAGTGTATTAAATGAGCATAAAAAGAGAAATTTGTAATTAAAAATTATTTAAACCAGTTGGAATATTAAAATTTTTTACGAAGAATAATTTTTTTACAAATTCTTTATTAAATGAATTTATTTTAAGTACATATTTTAATGTCTTAAGTTTATCAATTAATTATTTGTTTGTTTTTGCAGAAGAAAACGAACAGATGAAATGTCTGAAAGGTAGTATTTTTTAATCTTTTCTGAATTTTTTCAAATTTAGTTACTATTACAGATTGTTAATATATTTATTAATATGACATTGTATGATTGAAGAAATCATTTGTAAGATTCTCCAAATTTGCTATTAAAATTTGTACTCTATTTTGATATTTTAAAATATTCTTGGAATTTATTTAAAGTCCTTTAAAAAATCTTTTCTTTTGTAACTATCCATAGAAACATTAACATTAAAATAATTTTTAAAAATTTAATTTTTAAAAAATGTTAGCAATAGAACATTTAGCAGGTGGAAACTTCATAAATGATGAAACTAAGTTTTCCATTTTGCATTATTTATTTTTCAATGAAAGATAAAAAATTATCACTTAGTGTTTATGTTACAAAGATATTATTTTGAAACTAATAATTACCAGCTTTTTAAATTGAATTCTTTTAACAGTTGAATGTAATTCATTTTCGTACAATTCCTGGGAACTTCATAGAACTGCACGGGAGTGAATTACATTCATCATTATTTGTGCATATTCATTTTGTTATTTTTCAGAGCTGTTAAAGCTCTTAAATTTTTAGTTGATTCATTGAAAAAATTGAGCTTCTAGAAGTGATTCTTCTCTAGACTTTGAAAAATTGTAGGCTGTATGATAAAATTGTAGGTATTTACGTTGTCATCAAATTGGTCTGAAACTATTAAAGTTTCTTCTTCAGGGCTCAAATGGTGTAGTAGTAGAAAACATTCTTCTCCTAGCCAAGGATCTTGGAGTGGATTACAGCCAAACACCTGAAATCCATTGTAAGGCAGTTTTATAACATTTGTTCTTAGGCCAATATTTGGTTTTATAGCAGAAGAATTCACGATTGTAGTTTCTTAAACCCCTTTCTAAGTATTCTTATTGCTTAAAAATAAAAGGCATAATATATTAAAATACAATTCTATGTTGTTTTCAGACTTTATTATTAAAGAATATGCTTTTATCAATGGAATGAAAATAATTAATTATTTATTTGCTGAGAACTATATGTTAGTGTGTAAAAATTATGAGTACCTTGAAATCATATTCATCCTCCAAATTCCTTTTCCTTTTGTCATTCAAATGAAGGAAGATGTGTTGAAATTGTGGCTATATGGTTTTCTATTATTACAATGTGCTTTGTAAGCCATATTTGAAATAATTTTCATATTATGGAACAAGTGAGATGGTCTCATCATTAATAGTTGTTTTAAGCTTCTTAAGCCATTCTTTAAAAAAATTTATCTTTTATCCATCTTAACCATATTTTGAAAGTAAATTGTATTTGATAAGAATAATAGTCACAAAATATTTCTCAGGTTCTAAAGCTTAAAATGATTCTAAATATATATTTCATTTTGTTTTTAAATATTAGCATCTGAATAATTTTTATTCAACTTATTCCTAAAAGCCTTTATACAGTTACTTTTTTGAGAATGAATTACTATTTGTGAAAAGGCAAAAATTCATTCTATGCAATATAAATGGATTTTCTAAATGAAAGCTTAGAACAAAATGCCTTTTAGATAATATATTTTAGACTTTTTTAATATAATTTAGGGATGCCTTAAATGCCCACTATTTCCTCTCTAAAATTAACAATCAGAAAGATATTAGGAAAGAGTCAATTAAATTGGACAATAAATTACTCACTTCAGACAGAGAAATTGCCTGGGCTTTTAATAAACATTATGCAAATATTAGCAATTATCACCCCTCAGATAGGATATATGATAATTAATTGGTTTGCCCACAGACATGCTTAACTCCAGAGATGGATAGTCTGTTCAATTCTCCTTCAACCTTATTTGAACTCAAGTGTGGGTTAATGGCTTTGCCCTTGGGTAAAAGTCCCAAACCGGATAATATTGTATCAGACTTCCTGGTGAACCTGGGAGAGGGCTCTTTGGGTGGACTGCTTAACATAATTAATGTCTTGGACTAAGGAGCCTTCCAAGTCAGTGGCGTAAGGCCGAAGTTATTCTGGTCCTGAAGAATGGTAAAGACCCTGGGGATATCTCTAGCTATCGACCTATCTCTCTCACAAGCGCTACAGGTAAATTGACAAGCGTGCTTGATTTCAATACGGCTCAAATTCTACTTGGAATATTATTTTTGCCTGTCATATAGACAAGTAGGCTTTTGTAAAAACAGAAATACTGTTGAAATGGTGGCTAGACTTACGCAGCTGATTAAGGATGGTTTTCATCAGAAACACAGTTTCGTGGCAGTCTTTAGAGACTTCAAAACCACTTTTGAAAGAGTGCGGAGAAGAAAACTGCTCAAGAAAAATATAGACATGTGAATCTGTGGAAACATAAACAGTTGGATCAAGTCATTTCTGACCCAGAGATTTATCAGAACCAGGTTTGGTGGATCCTATCATAGAAATCTTTATAAGATGTGCACAAAAGGGAAAGCATGGGCTTCTTTACTAACAAAGCCTCTTCCGTGCAACCTTCACAGAGCTGTAGGAGTGGCTAATTTTCGCCTTAAAACTGGGCATGATTATCTGCAAAAACACCTTCACCGTTTGGGTTAAAGGGACTCTGATCTGCCCTTTTTGTGGACTAGAAGACATGACTGGTGACCACCTTTACACTTGCTCTGGACTTTCATGCGTCGCAGTTAGAAATTCTGTGGAAGATGACTTTTCATTCACCTCAAGATTTATTTGGCTGTCCGACAGAGACTGATGGTTGAAAAACCAAGGTCAGGCGTAGGATAAAATTTTTTTTAATTTTTACAAAACATGTGTAATAATCAATTAAAAGATAAATATTCTAAGAGTTTGGTTTATACTTACATTCCTATGTCTTTTGTATTTACTTGAGTTGAATTATAATTCCCTTTATTTCTGTAGCATTGATGGCCAACCACCTGCCAAACGGTTGTGCATTGAGTCTTTGCTTGGAACACGTATTTCTGCAGTCGAGAGTTCAGCTGTGCTGCAAAGCCAGCCTGTTGAAGACTCTATTGTCCCACAACAGGTATAATTTGAAAAGATTTTTTTAAAATATATATTTAAATTACATTAAAAAAATTATAGTATGGAACCCAGTTCCCTATTATAAATGATGTTAAATATTTTTTTATTTTCTATGCATTTATAAGTTAACTATATTCTTATAAATTATTTAAATTAATTTTAATTGAATTTAATATATAATATCTTAAATGAATTTATTCCCAAAATACTTCATTTGGTTAATTATTAGAATTTCAAATCCCTATTCAAAGTAATTAAAAGCTTAACTATTGTTAAGATTTCGCAATTGGAGAATAGTTTAGATGATAGATGCATGATTGACAGGTATGCTTAGCAATATGAATAAAGGGACTAGGGTATTCTGTTGCACTCCTCCAGAAGAGCTCTAATTTTGGGAAGTAGATGAGAATAGTAGACGGCCTGCAACGACTCCACTTAGAATTCTCAACTATGCTTTTTTGTTTCATATCTGAAAAATATGTTAGCCCTTCTGTTTATAAAATTCATTTATAGAAAGTCCTCAGTGTTTTCTGTAACTGTCTTCCATAAACACACTTTTCTTAGATTACAACAGTGCAATGATTACAAAGGGCCAGAGGATCCCCCCTCTTTTTTCCTTTGTCCAAATGCAGAATCTTTAATAGTGTCACATTAAAATGTCCAGAAGGAAGAAATACCTATTATCAGGATGAACAGGAAAACAAGTTTCTTGTCAAAGGGAATATTAAGCAGTTCATTCCTCCAGTTCGCATTTTCAATTAACCACTCCCCATGTGCATAAAATGTGGAGCCAGTTTGAGTTGAAATTGTGGTGCTTGTTGCAGTAAGTGTTGTCAGTATCATTCTGCCATTAGCATTAAACATTGATCTAAACTAGGCACTTCATAATGATCCAGTTCTAAACACTACATCTACTAGTAAATATAAGTACTAAATCTAGCCTGGACTGGATGTAGTATTTAGATTAATGTGTGTGAAGTAATCATGCAGAAGATCATGTGATGCAAGCAAGCGGGTGATTCTTTTTCTGTTTTCTTTATATTTTATAAAATTAACTGAATATTAATATTTAGACATAAAAGTTTTGAATTAAAATTTATTTTCCATATGCTCCTTGGTGAAAATGCATAATAATTTTAGTGAATTATTTAGTATGCTTGATGGAAAGTGCCTTTTTATTTTGACTTTGGAAAAGCCATACAAAAATTGCCTTTTACTTGGTTAAAAAAAAACACATGCACATTGTCTGGTTGACCAAAAAGAATTCCTTATTTCAAATATGATCGAATCAGCTGTCAAATCCATATGAAAAAAGTATTTATTAGAGCAGGCATTATCTACCAAAAAATATTATTCAAAGAATTTTTTCACTACTGATAATCCTGTTAAAAAGTGTAATCTAAAGCATGTTCTAAAATTTTAGATTCATATGTTTCCTCCAAAAAGAAAAAAATAAATAAATAAAGGTTGAAACTCTTTGGTCCTTAAAGTTTTAAGCAGCAGACTAAGCTACAATTCTTCTTCTAAATTCTCTCATTCAAGCAATGTTTTCAGACAGTGTTATTGCACCACTGAATTGTTGTGCAATAACACTGTCTGAAAACATTGTGGTGAAAGATGTTTGTTCATTTAACAAATTTGGAATTGCACATTATTTTTCCAATGTATTGAAAAAAGTTAAGAATGCTAGTAATTATAACCACTTTGTTGAAAGCTCAAACAATCATCTGCAGATAAAACCATTGGGTTGTTAGGTAAGATTTTGGGATATATGGTACTGTTAAAACATGGTACTACTAGTCAAATTTTATTAGGTCATCCAACTGTAGATATTTTGTCTTAAAAGATGAATATAAAGTACTTAAAATTAGGAACAAGTGTGAATGAATGTGAATTGCCTTGTTTTCACTAAAATAACTGATATTTTTAAAAGTGAACAGCATTGAAAAATGTTGGAAGCTGCAGCCTACATATTATTCACAATACTTACGTCTATGAATATTCCTCATTTTCAGAAGTTGAGGTAAAAGCAAGTGCTTTTTACAGACTATTTAAGGATTTTTGCATGTAGAGATGACTATGATAACCTTGGGCCAGGTCTAAAACTAACCTTCAAAGTTTTGTTAACATTGATGGTTAGAAAATTTAAATATTTCAAGCAGATAGCTTGAAAATTAGCTATATCAGGAAATATTTCATTTGATGATATGCAAAAATGTCAAAAAATATTCGTTTTCTGCTAAATGCAATTATTTTCAAATGATAATTTTTTCTTTGTTATACTGATGAACCGATGCTGCAATTTATTGCAAGAGATATTCATGCATTGTTGAAAATTTTTGGAAAAATCATTGCTGCCTGGTTTTTTTATTAAAATTTATTAGTATTGATGTAACAGAATGAGACAATTGGAAAGATGTTAGCCAATTAGATGTTGGATTTGTAACTAAAAAATTCATCAGAGAACTAGAAAATAAAGATAGAACTTTTTTTAAAATTTCATATCATTTTTAGAATCATTGAAAAAATAGTTAATAAAAAACATTTTCATTATTCTGTGGTATGAAACATTTCATGCTTTTGTGGATCCTCAAACTTTGATAATATAAGGAATCAAATAATTGAAATAAAATTCAGAAACTTCTTTTGTACACATCTAATATGTTTAAAATAAATGTCATAATATGATTCTGTTTTAAAAGAATTTCATAAATTTGTAGAAGAGTTTAAATCATTACAACTGACTTTAAGATTTCAAGATTTTCTTGATGAGAAATTTGATCCCCTTAAAGATAGAATATTGTTTTATTATTCTCAAATAGAAAATTATTGTCATTAATGGAAAATAGTTAATTTTCTTTCATTACTCTCTCATGGTCATGGTCAAACATCTGTTGAACGTGAGAAACTGGTAGCCAAGTGGCTAGTACTCTTGCTTTCAATTCAACAGTTAGTGGGTTCAAGTCCCATTTTCAACTTGCATCATTTTAGTTGTTCAGAATCCATTTATAAACTGTATGTTCCATTAGCCCTTGTGGGCAAAAAAATGAGAGTTTGGTGACAGAAAAGTGACTCTATTGAACATGGGGTTTCAGTGAACAAAAGTTTGATGGTAAAAAATTTAAATAATCTATCAAATGTGGCTAAGCATATCATTAATAATCACACCCTAAAAATAGGAGTTGTCAACAATATAATAATTAGCAAGGATTTACTTTGTTTTGCTGCTTGTACCATACAAAAGCAGAAAAAAAGTAGCCAACAATAGAAAGAAAGCGAAAAGCACTTCTTAAAGAACTGAATGAAATGAAAATCAAAATGAAGCATTTGGAAGATGACATATGTGAATTTAAAAAATCTGCGATAGAGTATCTTGAGGAAGCTGAAAGAACTGATGAATTAATATTTGCAAAATCAAATGCATGTCACCTTGGTGCTTCAGAGAAGCAACATATACTATTCAATATTAATGATGAGTTGAAAGTGAAAATTCAAAAAGTTAGCACACATTTTCTAACAGTAATATTTTGTATAAATTAAGTAATCAATGAATCTACTGAATTATTAAAGGAATAGTAAAGTCTGGAATATAAACGTGAAACTGAGTAGTTTTAAAAGAATTTGAAAGTAAACAGAATAAAAATTTAGAATTGTTTTTGTTTAATAATCGGTGAAAAAATCATTCTGGAAACTATATAACAGTTGTATTTATTTTGTTTTAAATATGTATAGTTATCTAAGATGAGATTGCATCCTAGAAATACTCAATAAAGTAATAGGAATCTAAATAAGATGTTTAAAAACTCCGTTATTTTATGTAGTGTATAATTAAGTAATGTGAAGAATATTGATTATTTAAATAATAAATTTTCTTTTATCGCTGTTAATTCATTGATATATTATTAATACAATTCTAATATTAATGCAAAAAAATTTCATTAATTTTTACAAAAATAAATAATAACAAAAATTATTGAGAATATTTACTTAAAAATGTAATTGAAAATGTTGCATATACATAATTACTGGAACTTTTTTCATTTGACTCTTGGAGAACTCCTTAAGACTCAGAATTTGATTCTTGGTAATCTATATGAATCTGAAAATTTATTTGTGTTCAAATTTGATTAAATTATTGATCAGAGTAAATCACTCATAAAATTTAAATTTCTAAGTTAATATTAAGAAAGTTTTCCAGGTAACTTTGTTTTTAATTGTTTTGTAAAGAGACTATTCTAGTTTATTTTTATCTTTAAAAGAGATATTTTTTGGTAAAAAAGTGATTTATTATTTTTTTACTTCAAATTTCAATAAAAAGGGCCTGGAAGTACCATGTTAGATAAAAAAAATGGCTAAACAGAAGCCAAATTTTATTTGCTCTGTTGAGCAGTCATAAAATATTTAAATGTGTGTCATTGTAATTTGGGAATTTTATTTGAGAGATAACATTTCATAATCCTTTGCCTAGTGCAAATTTAGAAATTATTTATGTGAAAACTTGAAAAAACATGTTGCTATAAACAAAATATTTAAAATTTTATTGTTATGAAATCAATTACTGATGATCATTCACAGAGTTAAAAATTTATGGAAATACTATTATGCAGAATGTTACTTTGGATTGTTAAACAAATGCATGACTAATTTTGTTTTTTACTGTATACCTAAGCTGCATATTTTATTTTTAATTTTTTTGTCCGGTATATATGTGTCAATTGTTATTTTTTCTGAAGATTTTGTAAACTAATTTATTGAGATGAATATACATTTTCTTATCAAGACATATGATTTAGTTTTTAATATGGCTTAAAAATATTAGTAACTAAATATAACAGGTTTCCATTTAAGTAAAATTTTTATTATAAAATACATATGTTATAAATACATTATATAGTAAACTGAATATATAATAGAATTGTTTCCTTTCAACATAAAATTTTTATGAAAAAATACTATGTATATATGTTATACCATCAGAAAAAAATTGATTTTCCTTACTGAAATTTTGGCAAGTTTAAAGAAAGAATTTATATAAATTTTAAATCATGTTTTATCTCTGTAATAAATATATTAATATCAAATAAGTTATTCTGTTATACAAAATATTCATTTTTATATTATTAAACCGTAATTGGTAGGAGAAGTAGTTAAAGTGAAAAATACAATTTTGTTTTGTTCAATCTAAAACATATAAAATTAACTTGTTTTAATATGATTTTGTTCAAAAAATTTCATAGCCTTATCTGTATAAATCCAAAATTACATTGAAGACCATATTTTTTACCATAAAAAAATTCATTATATTCTTCATATTTTAATAACCAAACACCTATGGAAAGTAATAAGATATTTTTTCTGTCAATGATCAGTGTGTTTAATATAGGTTTTCTATAAATACCATTATGACACTAAAGCATTTAAAAATCAATCAATAGTTGCTTATATTTATCACAGATGTCACATCTGAAACAAAAAAGAACACTCTTATTTTCATTAGCTAAGCTTTACTTAGTTCTGTTACTAACTCCAAG
The DNA here is from genome assembly GCA_037975125.1 of Latrodectus hesperus. Taxonomy (NCBI): domain Eukaryota; kingdom Metazoa; phylum Arthropoda; class Arachnida; order Araneae; family Theridiidae; genus Latrodectus; species Latrodectus hesperus. The sequence goes on from CM075851.1 coordinate 22,691,255, forward strand.
CATATATATCTTATATTTTGATGCACAAAAAAAATTATAGCAATTTACAATGGAAATTTAATAGCTCTTCATGAGATTTATGAGCTTAATATATATATATATATATATATATATATATATATATATATATATATATATATATATATATATATATATATATATATATATATATATATATATATATATATATATATATATATATATATATATACAGGTAATCCTCCTATAACACGGTAGTTAGGTTCCTAGAAAATGCCGTGTTGTGTGAAATCGTGTTGTATGAGACCCAGAACTTGTACAAAATGGGGCGTTACGTACCAAAAACTTAAAAAAAAACAAATATATTTTTTTAATTCGACACAAACAACTTAATTTTTATTAAATAATAAATGTATATCCAACACAAAGTAAGAAAAAATATTTTAATGTAACCATAATTTAATGAATTTATTATTCGTCGTCACTGCTCAGTACAATCAGCCGAGAACGTTTTTTGGGTGGAACGATATCGCCTTCACTTTCAGAACTTTTTTCTCAATTTAAAGTTTTTGTATGTTTTCCCCTCTTAAAAAAATCTGTAATCGAACTTTGCTGACTAGTTCTTACTAGGTCATTGTAAATTTCACGGTATGGAGTTAAACAGTTTTGCAGCTCCCTTTTGAATTTTCGACTTTTTTCCGTGGAAGGGTCTGTTTTCAAGAAAAATGACTCGAGATTTTCCTCTAAGCATAGGCCTTCTTGTAATTCTTTTAATGTTAAATTCTTAACTGCACAATCTTCATCAGTGCTAGCGTCCTCAAAATCTATTTGATTTGCATCCAGGGATGCCATTTCCATCAAATCCGCTTTGTCAACTTCTTCCATTAATAATTCTTGAATGTCTTCAGTAGCCATATCCACAAAACCTTTGCCTCCGATAGATTTAGCGACTTTTTTTATGGCACCAATTTCGTTTTCTGATGTTTCAACCATGTTTTCTGTTTCAACAGAAGAGGGCCATATATTCTTCCAACACGCATTTAAGGCGTATGTTTTTATTTCTTTCAGCGACAAAGATATGATTTCGATACAGTGCTTGATTGGAAATTTCTTCCAAGCTTCCATTACGCTAATTGATTCTGAATCGGTTGCGTCTAAAATCCACTGTAAAGATCTTATATAATACGTTTTAAAGGTATTATATAAGAAGATCCTCTAACATTGGAACAAAACAGTGTTATAGGATGACGTGTTGTAGGAATTTTCCTGCAATATACGAATCATGTTATAGCGAAACCGTGTTATAAGATACCGTGTTATAGGAGGTTTACCTGTGTGTATATATATATATATATAATTTAAATATTGTAAGTAGAATTATTTCCATAACATATTAAGTAAGTTGTCTTAAAATATAACATTGGCATTAATCTGTGATGGATCAATTTGCTTAACTGGGATTCCTTTTCAGACTCTGAGGAGAAGCAGCAGGCGTTGCTACCGGCCAATGAAATTTTGGCTTGGAGAGCGATTGAGGGTCGTTAGAGACCCCTATACTAATGTACAGAGATTGGTGCATTATATTTCATATTTTGAAGAAGCACCTCAAGTGAAGTGAGTAAAAATTAAGGTCATATTTAATTAAATATTTTTAATTTCATTACAACACTTTTTAACAGAATCTCATACTTAATTTCTTAACTGACAGAAATTATGCAGTGTTAATAAAATTCCTGAACTGTCAAAGCTCTTTTTGTAAACTGCACCCTTTTTATTCTTTTCCTTATTAATTTTTAAAAATTTTTTACTATTGATTGAATGTTAGGGTTTGGTTATTACTTTAAATTTTACCATATGTAGCAGCATGATTGACAAAAAAGGAAAGATTAATGTGTTAGGAATAACATTAAGTGATGAAGTTATTAAATAAATTTGAACTAATTTATTTTAGTAATCATGTAAAGCAAGGATACATTGTTATTTAATGGTTATGTATTAAATCTTTTGCTTTATTTTTGTTTAGAAGGTTATTTTGACATAAAAGGTTTAATTATGCAATTTTCAAAATTCAATATTGCAGTTTTTTTTCCAAACAATAATTGAAAACAACCTCTTTTATATTTTAAAAATATATCCTCTTTAATGTTATTATTCACAATTTATCACTAAAACAATCAGTTCAGAGATATTTAACATAATTTAATTTTTTTATTGAGAAATTATGTTATTACATTCTCAGAATTGTCTTCCATTCCCTTGGATTATTTGACTTGCCAACTTGACACTCATTTTATAAAATTTATCAATAATACTTTCAGCTCTTAATGTTAGTTTTTATTATACTGTATATGTAAATGGGAAACATTTTGTTGTAGAACATGATTAATATGTATATATTTGTAAAAGTTATTTAGAAATAACATGTTTATTACTAAGTTCATACCTAGCCTTGAAGCTCCTGGAATTTTGACTTGACTCCTTGAAAATCTTGAATTGCTGCTGGAATTTTTACTTATCTTTGCATTTATTTTTTGTTAAGATTATTATAATTTTTTCTGTGTTATGTTTTAATATTTTAAAAATGTTTCATTTGAAATTGTTCAAAAACTAAATTAGGTATTAAATCTGTATGTTACTGCTAAATAACGGGACACTCAATATCAGATTGCTATCATAACAATTGACTAAAATTAAGATTGAGTTAAGCCATTATAGTTTCAGGGTTATCCAGTTCAAACATGACCAGATGTATTTAGATTTATGTGTGTGAGTGAAGTGAAGAGTAATCAGCAAAAAGATCCGTATTAGGGCCTATCAGAGGGCAATTTTTAATTGATTCTTTTTCTGTTTGTTTTTACCTTTTATATTGTATGAAATTCCCCTTTTACTAATATTTAAATGTAAAATTTTTCTGTTAAAATGTATTTTCCATACGCTCCTTGGTGAACATAGCTTATAATTTCAATGAAAAGGGATGAATGACTTTATTTATCAATGGAATAAAGGCTGAAATAAAGTATTTAATGTGCCTGGTGGAAAGTTTCTTTCAAATGACCAGTGTTGTTTGTAGAAAGCGATAAAAAAGGCCTAGAGAATACCAAAGACATTATTTATAAAGCTTGGTTTCACTTTGTTGACACTCTACAGCCACACTGGCCCATGGGGGCCTATTCGACATACAGTTTGAAATGGATTTCAAATGATTGCAAACATTCATGCCAAAAAATTTTTCTTATTACAACGCCAAAATTTTTTTCTCAATACCCGATCAAATTTGGAGTATTTAACTTTTTGGTACTACAATTGTTGATACATAAGGCATCTAATAAATGTGAGGCATCTATCATAACTCGTAAAATCCTCATATTTTTGGTGCAAAAGATCAAACAGGCAACTCCCACACCTCATACGGCCTGTCAACACCAGGGCTATTATTTCACTTGGAAGACATTGCAATTCCCACCTATTTCACGTAAACACGTCAGTAAACACATCAGTAAACACGGTGGATCGTCACATGGGTCAATTACAGAACTTGCTATTTTCTGGCAATGAGATTGATGCTATGACGTCAATGATCACAATTGACGACTAAAGTGGAAAGTGAAAGCCAAAGCGCTTACCTTTCATTTGGTAGCTTGGTGTCCTTATAGTAGGGAGGCCATATACCTTTTTTATGGTATTTTTTGTGACTTTGGGGGAGCCAGATTGGCACAAGAATAGATTTCGTTTGGTTTTGACACAGCATGGTGTTCTCTGATATGTTCAGTCAATCTGAGAACTACGTAATCTACGGTCTGGTCATATGACTAACGTTCTTTACAAGTGTGGTGTGGAGCATAAGGCGGCAGTTCCGTTATCGGTAAACCTTCCTCAATCAAGGCGATCGCAAAATTTGGCGTTTATTTTTACTTAGAACAATTTCTTTTTTTATTATTGTTTCGGGAAGAGTATTTTTTACTGCAAACATAGATATTTTTGTAGGCCTTTTTGTGGGTAGATACTTTTTTTAATTATTTTTTATTTTATTTATTTACTTACTTGTTGTTTATCTAATTTTCTTCGACAAAAACGATGATTCAGTTTGACATCGGATAAAATTATGGAAAATTATAAATTATGATAAAATTATGAAACACACTTGTTCATGCAAAGCCAATTTCAATCATTTTTATGGGAAAAAGAATATAATTAAGTTATAATCTTTATTAACTAACCATTCAATATATTTTTAAAATAGAGTGTTTTTTTTAACGTTTCATGATTAAATTACTGTTTTACTAGACACATCTGTTGGTTAAGAGATCGAAATGCTTTAATTTGAACTCAGATTTGAAATTTTCAATACTGTTTTCAAAATTTGTTTTTAATTAAAAATTCTTTTAATTGAAATTTTTTTTTATTTTGACATATTTCGATGCAAGTCAGTAAAACATTGGTTTGTATTTTTTTTAATGTATTTTGTGTTCGGTTATTTTAAATGTAGCGGCCTTGTTTCTTGACGGGAATGTTCATTGTGCTAAAGGTTAGCAACTTGGAAACAAAACTCTGTTATCTAAATTATTAGAAAATTAACTCTTTTATCTATAACTCACAACTTTTCTTTGGTTTGAGATCATAATTGATAGTGTTTAGAGACAAAGGTTCAAAAAATGTTTATTGTCTGCATCGTTATGTGTCGTCATAAAAGCCAATGTTATAAGAGTTACTGAAAGAAATGTTTTTAATTTCAGGCCGGGCAGTGGATGTGACCACCAGTGACCGCGACAGGAGCAAGTACAGGATGCTCGCTCGACTTGCCGTGGAAGCTGGATTCGACTTTGTATATTATGAATCTCGCTCTCACATTCATTGTTCAGTGAAATCTGGTAAGTATTCTCGCTGACTGTACTGCCACGAGAATAGCTTCCGCCAATTATTCTTGCTTGTGCCGGTTGCTATAGCAACAAAAGCTGCCCATTTTAAGTGGGGCTCAAGGAGGAAATAAATTAGCGTTACTTGAACAGCAACTCGTGTTATTTTCAGGGCAACTATCTATTAAGCCAAATTTGATGCTTTTCATCTGGCTTCTCCTGTTGAAAATGAAATGTGCCCATGCAAGAAACAGGTATAGAGAAACTGGCAGAAACGGTTCTCGTGGTGCACACGGATAATTATTTTTGCACACTACATTAAATTATAGGTTTGAGTAAGTGCTATGAAATGGGAAAATATACATGGTATTCTAAATCTGTGGAATATATTATCGAAATTCAAGACTGATTGTAACAAGCATTTATGTTAACCATAAATTGGTTGTTTCTTTCTTTCCAGTTGAGATCATGATTCCTTCATTCATTCATTGTCGTGTGCACAGCTAGGCTGGCAACATGGGGTGCGCTGCTCCACTTTTCCAACTGAACCCTATTTTGGTATGGAGTCCGATTTCCTCAGTACACACATGCCATAGGGACCCGTTTATAGGGTAGGCAACCATTCACACCTCAGTCATACAAGGAAGGGACAAAGACAGGATAGATAGAGAGAGAAAAGTACATCCATGCTCGAACCAGGATTCGAACCCAGGACCTCCTTATCCGTAATCAGGCACGCTGACCACTAGACAAATTGGTCGACGAGATCATGATTACACCACTTTATTAAAATTCTCATTAGTTTAAAACATCCATGACGTCAGGTGACGTTTCATCTATGTCACATCGTATTGAAACGGCGTCAACAATCCGACTTGTCTTTGAATTTGCTGCCTTTCTTCCAATTGCGTTCTTTGAGCGGCAGTAAACAAGGTGAAGATCACCATCGAATGTCTAAGTGTCGTCGGCGATGATAAAAAAATTCATTCATGACTTTTATCAGTAATAAACAAGTATTTCTTAATTATAATTTTCTTTTCCGTTTTTAAAAAGTTTTCAAAAATTAGGAAAATTACCTGTTGTTCTAAGTAATTAGCTTTCAAATCTTAGGCGTTATTGCTTTCAAAGCTGGAAGACGTTGAAACTAGGAACAGATAAAAAATAAATAAAGTAAAATGGGGATATTAAAAATCTAGAATCTTCCATAAATTCTGAATTACGTTTATCTCTCTTCTGTATTATTCCCTTTTAACTAGAAAATATATTAAGTAAGATGGGGATATTAAGAATCTAGAATCTTCCATAAATTCTGAATTATGTTTCTCTCTTCTGTATTATTCCCTTTTCCCTAGAAAAAATTTGGTATTTTGCATCCCAGAAAAAAATTGATATTTTTCCTTTAAAATACTTGGCTTTTATTTATTTTATTTGGTTTTGTCGATAGCAGGAATCATAAGTTTGTCTGTGTGTGTGGTGTATGTTTATAGAAGTCACTCTCACAATCATTTCTTTGTCTGTAATTTTATTATTTTAAAAGTAGTTGCTTTATTTTTTTGTCATGATGTATTTTAAAATCTGAGATTTACACCAAGAGATGAGGAGGTTGTGATTTTATTTACCATAAAAAGAAGCATTATTCATCAAAAAACGAAAATGTTTGAATAATTATATTATGAACTAAAAGTAAAATTTTAATCCCCAAAATGGTTTTGTTATAATCGTTCATATCGAAAAGTTATAGGCACACAAACAAAAGCTTGGTTTGCTATTGAATTTTGTAACGATTGTTTAATATCATTCGATATTAGTTATTATCCTTTTATTTCTGAAAATATAATTAGCTCTTTCTATTTGTATTTATATCACATTTTGTGTTGAAAATATATACTTCATTTTTGTGTTGAATATATACTTCAAATATATAACTATTTATGTTTGCTTGATATTTTGTAGTTATAATATTTATGGAAAAATTAAAATTGTTTTGTGATATAGTGGTATTAAGGTGCTATAGTTACAACGGAAATTTACAACAATTAAGTGCCATAGCTACAACGGAAATGTACTTAAAAAGCTTATTAAATTAGCGATAAGCTAAATGAGTTTAATATCACAATGGTGTGAATGTGTGAGTAACATATTTGCGAGATGACTCTGATTAAAACTGTGAAATGTGTCACATTATACTCAACTGTTAGTGTCGTCAACACTTGCCGAGTCCAGGTGTCCTAAAGACGTCGCCAGTTTAATTTACTAAAAAAAACTTATCAAAAAACACGATCAAATTCAAAAGCACTCTATGGGGGAAAAAATGAGAAGTGCTTCCACGAAATGAAATGAAGATAGCAATAAGTCACTCAGAAAATCAACAACGTATGTTAATACCTCAAGAATACTTAAAACTTTCATCAGCTTCGTCAGCTCATCACAGACCACAACGGCATGATTAGGCGCAAAACTATTCTGAGAAGAAGAAAAAAAAGCAAGAATAAAAAAGAAACTACTCATTATGGAATTCCTTTTAGAACAAATATTACCTTCAAAACAATATGCATTGAAAACAAGTTTGGCGTGAAACATCTGCCTTCTCATCAAGGTCTTGGCGTCTATTCAACTGATTCCGGGTTGAATAATGATGTGTCTGAAGGCGCAATAGGGATAAATTTCAACTAGCGCATGTTCTAAAATGCGCCAAATTATTCACAAAGCTTGTACCCTATCGGTAAATCAGTGTGCTCGATTGTTCACTAAATTAAATCTTGTTCTCTGTACACCAGCCATTCTCCTCGATTGAAATCGAGCGCAGCGACTGGAAAAAAGCGAGTCGAAAAAGTCAACGTGTGTGGTGAACGTTTACGAGCTATAAGTTGAGCTACTAGAACCGCGAACCGCCTTCCCGTTTACAGATAAGTGATATCACAGTAGGCCACTCAACCTGGTAGGTCCGGGTCTTCAAGCAGAGCCATCTATCGAGTGAATGGCCAGTTACGTTCCGTCGAAAAAAAAATTTTTTCTCACTTTTTCTCGACGGAATGTTAAAAAAAATAATTTTAACACTAGATTAACGGGACGCGTCATTTTGAGAAATTTTAAATTGTGTTTGGAAATTACAAAAACGGATAGCACATATATATTATTTCTTGTACTGCATTTTATCCGTTTAACGAAACACATATACAGTGAAGTCTTTTTTTTCTTCAAAAGCAATGAAATATTGAAATTCGTATGCGGTACATAATCTTTTCAAATATGTGTCAATTAGGCTGTGTCATAAAGTTTTTAATCTATTAATTAATTCGCTGCAAAAATGTCAACAAGAATAAATATGAATACAAGATTACCACTGTGTCCTTTCAATTGAAATAAGCCCTATCAGCAATAGCAGACAGACACATCATTTGGATGAATTTTAAGGTTGCTGTCTGTGAAATGCAGTCAGCGTGAGTATTTGTGCAAAAAATGCGCGGAATAAATTTAGAATATTGAAGTAATGTTTTAAACTCTGTATAATGTACAAAACTTTCTATAACTCATACTTTGAATTTTTTTTTTTTGCGTGTATTGTTTTGTTTTTTTTTTCGTGTATTGTTTGATTACTGTATTTGCTGGTGAATAAGGCGTACTTTCTTTGAAAATAGGTCTGAAAAACGGGGTGATTCTTATAAGTCGATATTCAGTTTTTTTATTCATTTCAGGAAAGTTCTTTGTTCAGGGTTAATTGTTCACTTGAGGGAATATTACGTTGAGTTCTGTAAATGCACGTGTGCTGTCATTGACGATCACAGCTGGGTTCATATAAATTTTCCAGTTTTTGTAGATGACTTTTAAAGTAAATGAAATTTCTATTGTTCAATTTTTTTAAATTTATTGGCGAGTTTTGGCTCAAAAACTATGTCGGCTTTGCTATAACATACCATACAAGGAGCCCGCGCAAAACCGAGACGGTGGTTAAATCATTTGAAAAAGGTCACGTTAGTAATGCAATGGATGTCTCAGAGGACCACCTGTTGCATGGGGACTGTGATACTGATTGAGAAGAGGTGTCAAGTGGCTCTTCATATTGATGAAAAAGATCAAAAGGAGTTCTTTCTCAGATAGATTGAGTATTCGCAAAGTACAGGGTGTCTATAAATGATGGACCCGATTTTAAAAAATCATATTTTCAAAAGTTCTCGACGGAATAAAATAATTAATGCTTAAAAATAACGAGAAAAGCACGAAGTTTTTTTGTTACTAACAGATGACAGCACATTTGCGATCGCTGAGAGTAAGAAACCCAAAATGGTGACATTGAGTGAGAAGAGTTTTTGTGTGTTGGAGTACGCAAGGGTTTTTTCGAGTACTACTGTTCAACGTGCTTTTAGAATTCAATACGGTAAAGAATCACCAACTAACAAAAGCATTTTGCGATGGTATAAGCAGTTTAAAGAAACAGGTTGCTTGTGCAAAAAGAAAAGCAGCGGCCGGCCAAGCCTTACGAACGACGCAGTGGAGAAAGTGAGGGAGAGTTTTGTTCGCAGCCCGCGGAAGTCGATGAGAGTTGCCGGCCGAGAATTAGGAATGCCACATCAAACGGTATGGAAAGTTTTGCGTACAAAATTACAATTTAAGCCGTATCGTTTACAGTTGCTGCAACAAATAACAGAGAATGATAAAGTGTGTCGATTAGACTTTTGTGAACGCATGCTAATGGAATTACAAAATCCAAATTTTGCCAAAAAATTGGTATTTCCAGATGAATCGACATTCCATTAATCAGGACATGTTAATCGTCACAATGTGAGAGTGTGGGGAAGTGAAAATCCTCATCAATCTCAACAGTTTATGAGAGATTCACCCAAAGTAAACGTTTTCTGTGCAGTGTCATGTGAAAAAATTTATGGGCCTTTTTTCTTCGGTGAAAAAACTGTCACAGGTGACAATTATCTCGACATGCTGGAAATTTGGTTATTTCCACATATGCTTGAGGACAGTCCCGATTTTATCTTCCAACAAGTTGGAGCACCTCCTCATTGGTCTTTGACGGTTCGTAGTTACTTAAACAATGAGCTTCCACAAAGATGGATAGGCCGTGCGGGTGACGATGATTTAACGTTATTAACATGGCCACCAAGATCTCCTGACCTAACCCCATGCGATTTATTTCTATGGGGTTACGTGAAAGACCGTGTTTTCGTACAGCCAATGCCGAAAACACTCCCAAAATTGAAACAACGCATTTTTGCAGCATTACAAAACATTACCAGAAACATGTTACAAAATGTGTGGAATGAACTAGATTATCGATTGGACGTATGCCATGTGACAAAAGGTTCCCATATCTAACATTTATAAGGTAAAAAAAACTATCTGTTGGTAACAAAAAAAACTTTGTACCTTTCTCGTTATTTTTATGCATTAATTATTTTATTCCGTCGAGAACTTTTGAAAATCTGATTTTTTAAAATCGGGTCCATCATTTATAGACACCCTGTATCTCTCTCCCATTTTGTATTTGCATTACTTTTGTTATTTAAAACACTGCATTCATTATAATGATCAGAAATAAAGTTGTATTCACCAAAAATGTGCATAAAAAAGGAAATGTGCTTTTTTAAGTGATTTTTTTCTCTTTAAGAAATTTCCTTTTTTTTTCCTTTAAGAATATTCTCTCTTTTTCGTTAAAAATATTCCTTTTTTTACTCAAGAATATTCCTTTTCCTCTTTAAGAATATTCTTTTTTCTTTAAGAATATTCCTTTTCCTCTTTAAGAATATTCTTTATTCTTTAAGAATATTCCTTTTTCTCTTTAAGAATATTCTTTATTCTTTAAGAATATTCCTTTTTTCCTCTTTAAGAATATTTCTTTTTCCTCTTTAAGAATATTCCTTTTTTTTTTCCTTTAAGAATGTTATTCTTCAGCGTCAAATGGACCAATGTTCGTAACGACAGGGACATGAGAAATGTCCGTAAATATACTGTTGAATAACGAGTGAAGTGAGCAAAAATACATGAAAGTGAACAAATAAATTAACAACGAGAAACGATAGAATTGGATTATTTAGTATTAATCCACAACCCAAAGGAATTCATTAAAAAAGATTCCATTGCAGGAGATCATTTGAATTGGGGAATGAATCATGCAAAATGTACACATTTATGGAATCTCTCAGTGAGCCCCTGGGCACCGCAGACCGTAGAAGTTTCCCTCTTCTCAATTTTGTGCTTAATTTCTCTCTCTGGAAACGTGAGCTCAGTTGTGAGACGAAGGCCTTAGGCACTCGAGAACATCTTCCCTCAGCAAATTAGGTCAATAGGGATGAGGACTAGTTTTCCAGTCCGAATCGATTTAATAAATAAATTAAGTTAATTAAATTAAAGTGAAGCGCGACTAAGATTGTGCGAATAATATTAAATAACAGCGTGATTTTCTATTTTAATCTAATCCAATTGTTTTATAATGATGAGAGAACATTTCTAAACTAATATTTTTTAAGAAAGTTAAAAATTACTATTCACATTCAAAAATAGTTTTGTATGCAAAATCGTCCCATTAGACCATGTATTCTAAAAATGAGTTTTCTTTTCCGAACCTTTGCAAGTGAACTTTATTTTGAGACTCTGAACCTAAATGTTGGACGAGGCCTTAGTCTCATTGGAGCTGCAACCAAAATAAACTGCGTCACAAACGAAGCAGGCCTAGTTTCCTTTTAATAGTATGTTATATGAATTTAAAATAACATTTCCAAATAACGTATTACAACATTTTTTTATTTATAATACATGTGATCAGAACGGGAGAAAATAATTGTCATCATTTGTATGTAAAGAAATCACTATAATTTCAGGAGAATAGCCGCATGACAGTTACACCCGCACTGGAGGATGGTTTGATTTGTCACTCAATAGTCATATTTCGGTACATGAAGCCTAATCAGAACGCGGAATCTACGGTTCAAAATACATAACGATACCATACAAACATTCACACCCAAGATTAGATTTCCACCCACGAACTATTGAACGGAAGGCCAGAGCACCAACCGGTCGGCTGCCACCTCAGCTCCTATACTTGATAAAAAAAGGCTAGAAGATAATTTAAAGATCTTATATACATATATACCGGGTGATCAAAAAGTCAGGACGAACTTTAAAAATGAATAATTCGAAAACGAATCACGATACAAAGATGCGGTTTGCACCAAACGGAGGGAAAAAAAAACCGGGTTTTGTGTAACAATGAAAAAAAATAGTTCTTTTGGCGACCAACAGATGGCGCTATAGTTTTTTTATTGCAACAAAAGATGATTTACAAATGAATTAATGATTAATGAAATCAGATTAATTACAGTTAATTAGTACTTACTACAGTAAATGTTCAATGTGCTATCCATCATTCAGAAGTAAAGCTGTGAGACGAGTCACCACACCATTCACAGCATTTAGTAGCATTTCTTGTGTTATGGCAGACACATTTTGGCGGATGGCATCTTTCAGTGCCGCTAGTGATGCCGGTTGGTCGCGGTACACTTTTGAATTCAAGAAGCCCCACAGCCAAAAGTCACAGGGTGTGAGATCGGGAGATCTTGGAGGCAATGCGTGATTAAAGTAGCGACTGATAATGCGATCCTCCCCAAATGTTGAGCGTAGCAGGCGTTGTACAGGCAGAGCAATATGAGGAGGTGCTCCATCTTGCATAAAGGTGACTGTTTGGAGTGCCTGTCGCGTTTGCAGTTCAGGAATAGTGCTGTTCTGTAACCGTGCTAGATATCGCTTACCGGTGACAGAAACTGTTTGGAAACCTGTCTGTGTGACTTCGTCGAAAAAAATGGACCAATTATGAAATCAGCAGTGAAGCCACACCAGACTGTCACTTTAGGCTGTTGCAAGGGTACCTCAACAAATGCATGAGGATTTTCTGTGGTCCACACTCGACAATTGTGGGTATTAACAGCGCCAGAGAGTGTGAAATGTGCTTCATCTGTCCAAAGCACAGTGTGAAGCCAGTCGTGCTGCTCTTCCATCTTCCATTGAAGACCAAATTCGCAAAATGTCGGCGAGAGTCGAAGTCAGGAGGTTTCAGTTCTTGGTTATGTTGCAACTTGTAGGAGGGATACCGTTGCAAAGTTACTCGCAGCGCTCTCCAGACACTTCCATACGACACTCCTGTCTGTCTCGAAACTTCTCGAGCACTGCACTCCCCATGTGTAGCAACCGCCGACATGGCTTGCACCGTCTGCTCCACTGTCGTGGCAACAGCAGCTGCAGTTGAGGGACGTCCACTTCTTTGACGTGACGCCAAAGAACCTGTAGCTTCAAATTTTTTCACAATTTTGTTCAATGCAGAAGACGTTATTGGTCCTTTGCTATCTCGCATACCCTTCATGTAGCGATATGCTCACAATGGCATTTTCCGTATTTTTATAAAACAGTTTAACTAAGAGGGCTTTCTCAACTATGGACAGCATTTCGATGCATACCAGCTTCGACTACCATTACCTGCTGCAGTTGTTTCTTTTTACATAGTTTGTTGCTTTGCATAATCCTACATCAGAAATCCGACAGTGGTATCTGTTGGTTGCCAACAGAACAGTTCTAATCCATACAGTTTTATAATATCAAAGAACACTCAAAATGATCAACAGATGCTGAATGATTTTGTTAAATAATGTTTTGTGGTTTTAACAACAGATTTTAAAAGAGATGTTAGCTAGAATTATATTTGTTTAACTTTTCTAGGTATTATGATCTCCTCTTGGTCTACTGCAGAAAGGGGTGGTGTTGAAGACCTTTATTGATGTTCTCTCTGTAATTTATTTTACTTTTCTAAAATTAATTTTTCTGTGTTATTTAAAGATAAAACAGTCATTCACATCAAAGATCTTCTGAATTGTCTAATCATTAGTAGTGATCAAAAACACCTCATATGTTAAAGGAATTAGTTTTATTTTTTAACCCTTTTTTGTGCTATAAGTATATTTTCTACTTTTATTTAAAATAAATGAAATAATTTTATACTAAACCTTTGAAAGGAACATATTAAATTTAAATACAGAAATATTATAACTTTGATTTATGTTCTTTTGTATTGAGCTGAGAGGAAAAGAGCCTATTTAAAAACTACTAAAAATTATTTAATGATTAATTATGATAAAGAAGATTATTTAGAAGTTTTGAGAATTATTTTCAATCATTGAATATGATTCAAGCATTAATTTCTATTCAGTGCTCTAAATCATCACATTTAAAGTACTAAATGATACATTTTGAATCTAAACGTTTTCGGGAAGAACTATTAAAGTATTTCCATTTAGCCATCATTTAGCCATAAAATTCCATTTAGCCATTAATATCACAATTAGTGAACTTATTTAGCTTAGCTTTTTATTTACCACTTGTTACCTATTGATTCATGATTGAATGAAGCACATTATATCATCTTTCAACTGAAAAGCAGGTAACTTACTCACATTTATTACATTCATGGAAAAGTTAAATATTGTTGATATTGGTTTATTTTGTGAGTTTTTAGTTTTTAATGAAAGCTTCGAGTAAAATCTTTCAGACGAATGCAAAAAACATTCAGAAAATAAAAATAAATATCCATAAAAAATCTATGAAATTGATAGTTCATTGTTCAATCTCTGCTAATATTCAAAATTATGTGTGGTAAAAATATTAGTCAGTGTTGGCCCTTTTACTTCATGTATAGTTTACTCTGATAACTTCATGGTTTCATCCTTCCGCTGTTGTGGCGTGGATGTGGAGAGGAGGGTGCCAGCTTAGATGTGACCTCGTCATCTGACCGTGGTTCAAAATTAATAGGCACTTGGTGATGGGTGAGTTTTCCAAACCCATTAACCATACTGTTAGAGCCTCATCTGCATTGTTATGTATGTAGTTATAAGCAACATATTTATTAAATCATCTAATTTAAATTTTGCACCATTTTTCTATAAATCTGTATGTATAACTTAGTAGAGAGAAGCCCTGCCATCGCACTGCTATTTACAATATTTGTATATAACTTATTACTAACTTTATACCTGAAAGTTATTAATTAATTTTTCCTTTTATTTATATTTGTTAAACATTGCAAAAATTCAGAATTTTTTGGAAACAAGGATAAATTTGTGACACATTTATTCCGAAAAAGCCATAATGATCAACTTGTGAGTTACTTGGCCAATAAGTTCAAGCGTATAAATCACATACTACACAGAAAAATGAAAACTTTTTAAGGTGAAGTGCATGCTATGCGTTTACGAGATTTGTAACGAATATGAGAAAGATCAAAAGGAATCTTAGAATTATTCATATAAAGAATAGTAGTTATACATTCAGTTTCAATTTGTTTCTGTTAATATTGTTTTAGACACGCGACAAAAAAGGTAAATGATGAAAAGATTAGTTTATCATTCTACTGTCATTTTTAAAACAGTGAGTAGGAATTAAAATTGTCTAATATAAAAAATGTCTTAATTAGGATTTCCCAATTCAAATGAGAAAAATAGAAAGAAAATGAGATAAATATTTTTAAATGCATTTAGACAACAAAAGTACTTTCTGAGAGATTTTCTGTCAAGTTCTAATATGTAAGTCTAATGTTACATTAAAACAACAGTGATTTAGTTAGATCATAATTTAATGCTTCTGTGAAATCCCTGTTTAATTCACTGTATACTTGCATAGCAGTGCAGACGAGCTTCAGATTGTGCCTCCTGTTGATAAGTCTCCTAATTTTGAACTAACAAGTGATGACAGTTATTTGCGTGAAACTACTGAATTCACAACATAGGAAAAGTCTACTCAGAAAGGCAAGGAGTAAATATTAGCATTAAAAAGAGGTTGAACTGACATAAAATTAACAAGCATATAGTAAAAATGTCCTGTTGAGAACTGTAACCAACTATTTATAAGAATCAAATATTTATACAAGATAAAAATCTACTGACACATAATTTTTCCAGAAACACTTGTGTATTTCTTCAGACTCATTCAGTAGATAAAATCTATTTTTATTGTCTAATTAGTATCGTAAAAAGAATATTATTCCTCAATAGTTATTGATCTAAATGTACAAAAATTGATAAATAGAAAGGAATTTTTTTATGATGTGATTTTTTTGAAAATGTATTATGCATATACGAAAGATTTTTTCATGTTTTTTTATAAATTCATATATTAGTATTCAAGTAACATTTGGTAATGATAGTGATAATAAGATGCTTGAAAAAAAAGGATTATGTTAAAAAGTATTTGAATTTTTTATTCATATTATTGGTCTTCGAATTTTGATAATTGGTTGATAAATTATTTCTATAACATTTAGTGATAATGATGATTGTGTATTTGATCACTACTAATGCTGGCAAGAAAGATGTGAAAACTAGTTTTTTTGCTGAAAGGAATAATGAAAATTTTGTTTTATGTTTTAAAATGTAATAATTTCCTGTGAAATAGTTTAAAATATTCAATGTTTATTATTCACCATGAAAATGTTGATTCAAACAAAATGTAAGTGCAGAAACATTATGGTAATTGAATAATTGATGATTGTGTAAAATAGAACTGTGTAATAGAGA
This sequence comes from Latrodectus hesperus, assembly GCA_037975125.1. NCBI lineage: Eukaryota > Metazoa > Arthropoda > Arachnida > Araneae > Theridiidae > Latrodectus > Latrodectus hesperus. The sequence continues at coordinate 22,707,651 of CM075851.1, forward strand.
TAATCATCTATTGTTGGTTAACTTGTTTTTTTGTTGAAAAATTTTTGAAAAGTTTTATTTTATGTTTAAAAATGTAATAATTTGTATAGTAAAATATTTTAAATTATTCAATGTTTATATTACTGCAGAAAGTTGTAAATACCGAAACATTATGGTAAAATTGGAGATAGTTATTTCTATGATTATGTAATATGAAACTATGTAATAGATGGATAATCATCTATTGTTGGCCTTCCTTAAGTAAATAGCTTAAAAAAAAGAAAGTATCTTAAATATACATTAATTCATTGTACAGTGAATCTTTGATATAAAAAAGTAAAAATAAGTAAATAAAAAACTTTTTAAGTATTTTATGATGGAATAAAGAGTTTAAAGTGTAACTAAATAAAATGATTTCTGTTACATTTGATCATTGCTAATGCTGGCAAAAAATATGTGAAAACTAGTTTTTTTGCTGAAAAAATTTTGAAAAGTTTTATTTTATGTTTAAAAATGTAATAATTTGCAGTTAAATATTTTAAAATATTCAATGTTTATATTTTTCATGAAATTGTTGATGCAAGCCAAATGTAACTGCAGAAACATTATGTATTTGATAGATTGTAATGTTATGTACTATTCCTGTTTTATACGTTTTTAGTTGAATCCTCATTAAATAAGCCATTATTCACATTTAAAATAATCAAAGTTCTTACACATATAGGAAGAAGTATTTTCAATATAAAATAAATTTCACTTCATATCAGAAATTTACGATGATATGCAATTAGAACAAAATTTAATAAAATTATAAAATTTAATTGCATATCTTACTATTTTTTAAAATATATCAACATTTTTATAAAATAAATTAAGGCAAATAATTAATGCCAATTATATGTATAGATAAATGTAAAATTTCGAACTTTACAATTTTTAATGTAAAATATTTCTTTATGCAGAATGTATCAGTATGCATTATTTTTTTAAATTTGAAATATACATAAGTGTTCAAGTAAATCTAATGGGAAAAATTTCTGAATTTTAAGCTATGTTTCATTGAAAATATAACTTTTTGTAAAAAGAATGTTTAAATATATTTAGGAATATTTAAAACAATATTTCGTTTTTAGTTTTCATTCAAGAGCAAATTAGTTTATAATTTTGTTCTAGTAATTATTTAAATTTGTAAAGGTTTTATTAATTAATCAATAAATATAAATATGGCTTTGAAAATCTTTACTTTGTACTAACAATCTTTTTTCTCGCTTTCCTATTACTTCTGTTTTCACTTCAAAGCTATATTATATCATTTATAAGCTAAATTTTTTATCAATATTTTATAATGATAATTAGTAATGTAATACAATAAGAAGAATAAAATGAAACTATAGAAATGTAGCAATTATTGCTAACATTTTTTAATAGATGGGTATAAAGAATTGATATTCAAAATTAAAAGTGTTGAATTTTCAATATCAAATTTATTTTCAATGAAAAATTGCTCTCAGTAAATATCCCAAATTAATTGAAAAATATATTTATAGTAAAAATTATTAATTTAAAAGCTATATTTTTTATTATTATTTACTATAACCTCACACACATTGGAATGAGATACCTTTTTAATATTGCATGTTTAATTGTAATGTAGTTAATTACATTGTATTATTTTTCTTGTTTTTGTTTTATAATTTATTTTAGTTTATTATTACTTAAAAATGCATTGTATGAAAAATTATGCCATTGTTGTATATGAAATCAACGTGTTTCTTTATTTCCCATTTTTAAATTTTTTGTGTCGCAGATTTTTCACAGAATATTCACTTGCAAAAAGCATGTTATTTCTAAATAATTTTTACAAATATAAACATATTAATCATGCTCTATAACAAGATGTTTCTAAAAACACTAACAATTTTCATTTTAAAATATACCTTATTAGTTTTTAGAGCCAAATTAATGAAAAATGTTTGATAAAAATTAACTGTTCAAAAGATTGAATTGTATTCATTTCTGAAACACTGTCTCTAAATTATTACACCAATAAGCATGACACCATAAAAACATTTTCTAAATTAAGTTTTAAAAATTAATCTATTTTTCCAATTGTGATAATACAGTCTAGATCAAATATTATGTCATATTTTTGTTCGTTAAAATAACGTTTAATTCTCGTCAAGTTTTACCGGAATTTCCAAGCATAACTAATTGATACACTACTCTTATATTGAAATATATTAATATAAATCTTTAAATTAACACTGTCATATATCAATAGAACTATCAAGTAATATTTTCTGTCAAATTTCGAAAGGATATTTTTTAGCATAGTTATAAATTGAGATAGCATAGAGTGTGAAAGTACAATTCATTATTTTAAGTTGTACATTTTCAATTTTTTTACATTAAAGCTAAAGCAAATAATTTCTTAAATCAAAAATAATTTTATAATTCTGTTTATATTAAATAACATTATTTTTAAAAGTGCTTATATATTATCAGAACCAAAATAATTTAGAATACCTCTGTAATAATTGACGAAAATCCACCTGTATGATTTTTCATAACAACAGCGTACACTTTAAATAACTTAAAAAAACTCTATTGGATAATCTCTTAGAGAATTCATTCAGTAAAATAAAAATACTTACGATTGAGAGAAAAGTTGCTGCCATTCGTATGCCACTTGATCGAACAGATACTCTCGATTGAAAAAGAGATACCAATGACCATATTGTATGAGGACTCCCATTTGCAGAAAATTGCTTCGAAGATGACAGATGTCCAGAATCAGCACATCTTAATCTCTCTGTAGAGATAAGGACGGCTTTCATTTGCGGCTAATTTCACGCTCTTTAACATGAAATGCAAAACATCAAGTTGCAGTTTTCTTATGAGGAATCGAAGAATCCAAACACGCCAAGGAAGTAAGCCATTAAATTTCCACCATCAAGATTCCATCGGTAATTTTTTGGGTGAACATTATATTTATGGCGAGAATAAAAGCTTCTATAAACATAAGAAGATTGAAGTCTCGTTTAATATAATGTTTATAAAACTGTTGAATTTTTAAAAATTTATACAAAAATATTAGCAAATCATTTGATTTCGTCAAATGCCGCTTTTTAAATTCCTCAACATGCTCCATATTGAAACGTATAAATATAGATTCGAACTCATCACCATAAGCTTCGAGACCTATTCTTTCCCTATCTGGCAGATTTAAATAATCAGTCCTTTTTCTCTCATCAACTTCCATAGTAACGACATGCTCTAGGTTTAGAGCGGCAACAAGCAATCGGTCATCGCTAACAGGACCTTTCAAATGATTTTGAACAAACTTACTGGCCTCGTACATTTTCTCTAATTTAGGTGAGGAGAATTAAAAAAGATGCTCTCGAATATTCAAATGTGTTATTTACACGCGAGCTGGATTGGAAATGTTAGCATTGGAGCTTCTTCTCGTGAATAGAACCGGGGCCATCGCGAACTTGTTTTCTTGTGAGAGAAATATGTTCGGCCCCGCATAGGAGCAGTCTTTTGAAATGGTGCCGCCGGGCTCAAAAGGTATAGCCAAGGATTCGAACTCACTGCCTTCCGATATTCAGATTAACACCCTAACACAAACCAGGCCAATAAATTTTCTTGTAACGGCTACCTACCAAGATCTTATTTATTTTAATAAATTTTTATTATGGGATTGTTTTATGTGATACAACATAACAGCCTTTAGTGCAGATAAGGGGGAAACATATAAGATGGTACTTGCCCCCCAAAAAGCGTTTCAGATAATAAAATTAGCATCTTTAATTTCAATATAGAACAGAATATTTAGATGACTATAGCCAGGTGTTTGAATTTCATATTCTCTCAAATTTCCAATTCCTAAATATCATAAGGCAAGGATCTTAAGCTAAGCCCGGATTCGAACTCACGACAATAAGAACGATTCCCTAATCAACCAGGCCATCGCTGCCTTGTTCACTGCGTGTTGTCAAAATGTCCACCTATAAAAAGTGCACATAGATAATAATAATTCTACACTTCCGTTCCACTTCTTTCACAAGGCAAGGAATCGAACACCAATCCTTCCACTCCAAAGATCATTACTACTTATTTATAATTGCGGTAAATTATAATGTTAGAGGGTGATCGAACTTATTCTTTCAAAAAGAACGTCTGCAAAGATGGGTGATTTAGATAACATATGATTCTTTCGTGCACTATGTTAATTATGAGCTAACATATATTAAACAACATACACATTTATGAAAATAATTTCTGTTGTTTATCTATCAATGTTTTACGTGTTATATCATTATCTGAGTATTTTTCTTAAAATTCACACAAAATATATAGATTTTAAAAATTATTTTAACATTAATATTTACAACTAATTTTATATATACCTATATATAGCCTTTAAAAACATTATCTAAAAGCCAAAAAGCAGTTTGTTAAAACTATTAAGCCAAAAAACAGTTTGTTTTTCCGTTATTTAAATGAAGGCTTATACTTCAGTAGCTTGTTTCTGATGTACATCTATTGAATTTTTTATGTATAGCTTTTAACATGGATTATAAATGTAATATATATTTTTTAGTTTTAACATTTAGTTGAAATTATTGAAGATATTACACTCATCAGGAATTTTTTTATTATTTATCCTTAGCAAGAAGCATTTTACATTATTATAATTTTGATGTAAATTTTTAAATTCAAAAGCATAATTTTGACAAAATTATAATAATGTAAATTGTTTCTTGCTAAGGATGAATAATAAAAAAAATAAAAAACAAGATGAGTGTAACACCTTCAATTCAACATCAAATCAAAATCAATTCAATATCAAATCGATATCAAATCAATATCGATTTAATATCAATTCAATATCAAATCAATATCAATTCAATATTAAATCGATATAAATTCAATATCAATTGTAATATCAAATTCAAAATCATACTCCCGTGTGTGGTTGCTAGTCCACCATTGGGCGCCTCCCCATGTGGCGGATAGGGGAATGTTTCCCAGTTATGGGTGGTACCCGGAAAATGAAATACCCGGGGCGGACCAAAACTAGCATGCCGCGTCTGTCTCAGAGTGAGCGGCTTCTACAGCGTCTGTTCTCCATGTTAGGAGCGGCTGGCTTTTGGGGGACTTCAACCTCCGGTGCCCCAGACCTTCGGGTTCTTGAAGATGCTCACTTACTCTTTACCATGAATTTTTTTGGACATTTTAGATATTTTTGGTTTTATGGAGGTTGTCTAGTCTAGCTAGACAACTTGAGATAAGTAACAACAAAAGCATACTTAAGGTACTCATGAACTGGAAAAATATTAGTATTTCTTAACTTTTAATGAAATATAACACTAACCATCTACTTTTGGTACAATAAGTCTGTGAAACTTACCTTCGTAAAACTCCACCATAGTATTTATCTTACTTACCTCGTTCCTTCCTTAAATAGTTTACGAACACTCATTGTACGTGTAAATACCTAATCTCAGCACACAGACTAACGCTCACCTATTTATCTGTATAATGTTATTAACAATATGGCTTATTTTTAGACTAAAACAAACACTATTCGAAATAAAATAATTAGTAAATTAAATAGCAGGCTCATATTAGATTTCTTCAACCTTAAGATATTTAAGTCAAAAAAACTAGATAAATTTCACATCGTAGATCATTGCAATAAAAGTGATGGGTCAGTTTTTTAAATTGAGATACAATTAGGTAGATAAAAAGAAATTGAAGACATTATTTTATCCAATAAGTATTTTTAATGGAATTTGAAGTCTGGGCATCAATATTAACTGTCCATTTATTAAATTATACGAGCATTTGATTAACGGGTAATTAAATACATATCAGATTTAATCTGAAAAAAATGCACAATTTTGAACAATTTTAAAAATTTATTTTTAATGAATGATGTATATATTGTATTTTTATAATATTACTGTTGACAGTTTTAAATCAGAATTTTTTAATCAATTGAAATGATATACACATGTTTAGTCTTTAGTTTCCAGGAGGACTAGTTTAAAATAACTTGGATTTCTCATGGGAAAACAAAACAAATCAGTAGCAACAGTGACCCTGAATTAAAAAAAAAATTTTTGAAATAATGTAATAGTGTTATTGTGCACATGTCAATAATCAGTTGAATCTACAGTATTAATTTCGGTAAATGATATTTAAATATACATTCCAGATGCAGTGAGTTTCGAGGGTTATAAATTTTACAATCATCCATTTAAATACAATTAAAAAATATTTGAATTTGTACAGCCTAATTATTTGACACAAATTACCTTAAGAGTGGAATTTTCCTTGAAAATGGATATTTTAGTTTCGCAAGGGAGGAAACCACCAAAACTATCATCCGACAAATGTGCATACAAAAAGGCAGAAGTGTAACATTCATCTCCTATTGTTCAACAGTGAACCCGAAGACATTATGCTTCAAAGAGGGCTGTTCGAAGAGGTTATTAAATGATGCATGCTAGTTTTTGTAGCGTAAATCGTTAGCTATTCGATGAAATAGATGAGATATATGCAGGTGAAGTACATATACGGCCTCACCGAGATCAAATGATAGGGCAGTGCTTTTTAGAGGAAAAGTTCTTGGTTCCAATTCCAGCTACGATGGAACAGCAAAAGATGGGTCTCCTACCTTTTGCAGTTCAAGTCTGTCGAGATGGATACTCGAGAGTATTCCTCCCATGCAACATGTGGATACGGCCTACTATTAACACGCGGAAGTCAATGTTATTAGAAGGCATTAGAGTAGGACATTAGAATGTGTACTACGCGGTGACAAAACATCATTCTCCCGCTGCTCAACGGTCGCTGGGATCGAAACCTTCCGATCGGAAGTGCGTTACTTTATCACAAAGGGACCCATTGCAATTTTTATTTGTTAGGTATAACTGTTAAGACTCATATAGAACCAAGTGAGGGAGTTGTTTATGTAATTTTAAAAGAGAGTAACATTGGAAGGTGACAGGCCGCCTGTCTTCCGCTTTCCTTTTTTAATGCTTTGTTATGAATAAAGTTGTTTTTATTAAAATATACAGTCCATTTGAAATCATTAGTTAGTAGGACGGCTCCTACATTTTGGTTCTAGCGACCCGGAACTAATCAGCGCGAACAAGATAATAAAATGATAGCAGAGCAACAAATAACTGTTTTGAATTGGCAGCGAAGTGCCATCAAAACAAAAATCGTAAGGTTAGAAGCCTTTACAAAGGATTATCAGGAAACAACTAAAAGTCACATAGAACTTTTACAAAAGTTGGATAACATTAAAGTTATAAATAAGACTATTGATGGAATGAGAAGTGAATATTGTGCCTTACCTCAAGAAATAGATATTGACGAACATTTGAACAACTTAGAGGAACTTCAAGAAAGCCTGGATAAAATTGAGGTAATGTTGAAATTCCTTATTTCTCAAATGAAAGTACAAATGAATTGGATAAGAGACAAAATGAATGTCAAAATGCATCTAAGGTTAGACTCCCTGAAATACCTTTACCCATATTTTTTGGTAACTATGAAAATTGGAATATTTTTGAAAGTCAATTTTATTCTTTGATTGTTGAAAATAATGATTTGAATGAAACACAGAAACTTTATTATTTACAAGCATCTTTAAAAGGTGAAGCAAAATCGATTCAAACAGATGACACTTTTAGCTCTCTATTAAAAACTCTGGAAGAAAGGTAGGAAAACAAGAAATTAATATCGGACTTACACATGTAAATTCAATTTTATCTTTAGAGAAATTAACTCATGAATCATCAAAAGAATTGAGAAAATTTACGCACAATATTTTAAAACACTTAAGAGCGCTGAAATTGTTAGATTTAGAATTAAATAAATTATCGGAATTAATACTAATCAATATTATTTCCCAAAAACTAAATAAAGAAACGTGTAAACAATACAAAATGACTCAGGTCACAAACAAGCTTCCAAATTATGAAGGATTTATTAAATTTTTGTTAAAGCGCATAGTCACACACACACTGGTTGGTCTAAGCTGGCAAGTGCGCTCTATGTGTTTTCCCCCCCAATCCGAGGACCCAAATTATATACTAAACTTACAGGAATATTTTTACGAAATTTATTATTATGGTTTATAATGTGATTTTAATAATCCTGTGACATAATTTTTATTTCAATATTTTCATCTTTTCAAATATGTGTTTTCTCAAGGTAAGCGAGGACCTATGATACACACCTGTTACTGAGAACCTTTCATACACACTTGTTACTGAGGACCTCTGGTACACACCTGTAACTGCGGACCTTTCATACACACCTGTAAATGAGGATCTTTCATACACACCTCCAACCACGGACCTCTCATACATACCTGCAAACGTGGATCTCATATACACATGCGCAAATAAGGATAATATATGCATTCTTTTAAAAGAGAATATTATGATGTAATCTGTATTTTACGTAACATTTAAGATAGATTTACTTGTTTCATTAATTTAGCATAAAACTTATTTTTTGTTTTAAAATCCTACAGAGAGAATCTCAAAAGAAAACGATCTATTTTTTCTCACAAAATGTAAGAGGTCAATAACAATAATGCTTTAACAAGAATTTATACATCATGTATAAAAAGTGCAAGTATGATATGACTGAAAATTATAATATTTCTACCTTTGAATAATATTTTAAGAAAAAAATTTTTGATTAAAAATCCTGAGTGTTCCTGAAACAGTTAATGAACACTTGGAAGCATTTTTTTACAAAGCAGTAAAGTAATTTGTCATTGGAAAATATTTTATGTGGATAGATGTTTTCACTCCCATGTAATATTTTTCAGCAATAAAAAATAAATTTTATTAAATACCAAAAAAAATTCTTTTAAATATTTTAATTTTTGGTGCTTTAAATTTGCTTTTTAAAAAATAAATATTTCTAATACAATTTTTAGTTTAAATATAAATGATTAAATTTATTAGTATTTTTTGAAATCATTATAAGCATAAATAATAATTCAGTCTCTTAAAGAGTAAATAATTTTAATGTTTAACATTAAAAGTATGAAAGTAAGAGCGTAAAATGTCATTCAGTATATATTGGTTTTATAATAATTAGTATCTAAATAACTAATTATAATTAGATCAATTAAATATTTTTAAATATTATTGACTAAATTAATAGATATATTCAAAAAATGTATTTTCGTAGGCATAAATTTATTAACAAGAAAGAAATTTTTACCAAATTTCTACAGTGATAACTTTAAATTAATGTTATCAGTTGTTAAAGCTATTTTTTATTTACCGCACTGAAAAAGAGGATTTCTAGTATTGTCATGTCATGTCACGTATATGCATGTCACTTAAAATTGTATTTCTTTGATAAATATTAGAATTGATTTGTTTAAATTTTATTTTGAATATTTTACTGAAGCATTAATTTACCTTGTAACTTTAATAAAAGTTTTTAAAACAAAAAAAGCATTTTTCAAACACTTAATAGAATATCTTTTGAAATATCTTTTTTTCTTTAAGAAAAATGTTTTACTTTCTTACGAAAATAAATGTACTAACGCCATGAGTCCTTTGGTATTCAACACCAGAAAGGGTGATTACTGTTTCCCACCACCTGTTTCGTTAATCAGTTGCTACATAAAATTACCCACCGAAGTCTTAGAGCACCAGCGGAGGAAGAAAAGAGCTACTTCAAATGGTCACCGAAAATGACACCGGAATACCCCTTTGACGACCTTATCAGGGCATTGAGGGAGAATATATTTCCCCTCTTCCGCTGATATAGAGGAAAACATACATTTCAGAGTACGGTTTTTAATAATCATAATAATAATTTTATTATTAAACATAATAAAAAGTTATGCCTTACCTCGCACACACATTGAAAGATTTTAGTTTTTCATTAAATGGTCAGAAATAATCATAAATGTTTAAATACAAAATTGGAAACATGAATTATTAAAAATGTATGATCTATCATTTCAATTGCCTGTATAAACGAGCGTGAGCTTTGTAAATTTCATTTTAATAATATTCAGTTAATGTATTAAGACTGAAGTTGATTTATTAGCTTTTCAATAGCTTCTCAAAATGTGAGTCTATAACAAACAGCCTTTATATGAACTCCTGACTTAATTATTTCTTATTCTGTAAGCAAAAATCAAAAGTTTTTAAAGCTAATAACCTATCATGATATAGTTTAAAGGTGTCAAGTTGTAATTTTTTTATTTTCCTCATTTTAACATAGATAAAATATTCTTTTCCATCTTCATAATTACAATATTTTTTGACGTAATATATATATCCCGATTTTTGACGTAATATATATATCCTGATATATATTTAAATATATATATATCCTGATTTTTAACTTCGATATTTTGTTAAATAGCTCTTTTTAATTCCATTCACTTAATGTATTTCGCAATTAAACTGAGATTTCTTTTTTACTTTAAATAAACTTCAAGTTATTTTCTGCAAATAATCAATTTTTTAAGTACTTATTGAATTTTAGATATGGAATATCAACGTTACATCTGCTTGCATCTGATTCCTTCAAAAACTTCTTATAATATTTTCATTTTAATTTGTTCGTGTTCTCTAAGGAAATCAAGTGTTTAAAATTGTTAATCAAAGATTAGGGAGAGTGTTGCAAAAAGTTGCTTAATGTAGTAGATTTGAAAATATTTTTGTATCACCGAGTAATAAAATGCTTAATAATGAATGTTCTTCTCTACTGATTTATAAGTATAGAGGAACACTGAACGTCTATTTGATGGATCTAAAGTGTGCCTCTCTACTTATCGTATCATGCTATTTCTATGTAAGTTGCAACAGTGATAAGGAAGATGTTTAATGGATACTGAATATCTTTTTTGTTGTTTAACATATGTCTCACAATTTTCTTTTCCCTAATTTGTTCCAAAGTTACAGGATCCGCGCAGGGAAAACGATAGTAATTAAATTCTCTGCTTCTAATTAATTTTTTTTCAATATTTAGCAGTTTAGATAAAAATAAATGCAACATATGTTTATATGTTTTATTTATTTTTATGAAATAAATAAACTATAATAAAAGAAATTCTAAAACTTACTTCGTACAACACAATAAAATTTTCCATACTGTTCGAACAGGAACTGAACCAAAAACCGGAGAAAGACATTATTTTCTTCGGAATGAAAAAACCAGAACTGAACCGAAAGCAATATAATTTTATTTCGGTTCGATATATCATCTGTCATTTTGCTACTCTGTAATCAAATTATATGTTTTTTTATTTAGCGTCAACCATATAAATGTTATTACATGTATATTTCTTCCTAATTTCCTGTTTTGAT
>CM075851.1:22724004-22791326 GCA_037975125.1 Latrodectus hesperus
GTGAAACTTTTATATTTACATTGTTATATAGTATTCTCTGTTTTGTTATAAAAGTATTTTGTTTTCCGATTGAATTCTTCCAAATTAAAAGTCTTTAAAATAACTTCGCAAAATTAAAATATATTAAAATTCTTAAAAAACACAATATTAAAAGAAATTTTTAAATAACAAAGTAAAAATATTTATAAAGCTACCAATATAACATTTATGGGTATAATATATTTATGGGTCGTATCTTTCTTGTTTGTTAACATGTTTTCTTTCTTACTGTTAAATTTTTGATTTTTAAAATAAAAAATATTAATATTGTAAAAATCTATATTGAATTAATTTTCTCTAATTTTAGGTATAATTTTTGGTATTCTGGTTTCAGTATCAGAGTAAGTAAAAATTTGAACGGGGAACTATATATATACAGAACAATTTATAGTATTTCAATCCTAAAATCTACTTTTAAATGAAAATAACGAATTTAAAGTTAAAATACATATAGCCATTTTCCCAATCCAAATGGCAGGAATCTAGCATGCATTATTTACAGAAACCATTTCTGCTATTCATATACATATGCCCTAAACTGAGAAAAGTATATTCCTTTCTCTACAAGGAAGTAGTTTCCCGCTCTGTCATGAAACAGCGGGATTCTTATGGGGAGAAGATTTTTCAAGAATTTCACCTATCTTAGGTTACCGTAATGTAAGATTAAAATCAGTTAAGTTTGGCCTTAAAAAATATTGGTGTTTTCCAGTAATATATATGTTATAGATGGAGTTGTGTGGTCAAACTTGTGTTTGTGATTTGCAAAAATAAAAGAGAATTTGAATAAAAATTAAAAATTCTAATGTTGTTGTCGTGTGCCAGCTAGGCTGGCAGCATGGGGTGCGCTGCTCCACTTTAAAAATTCTAATAAGTACGCATTATTCACATGCTAAAGATTAACAATCATAAAGCTGGCTTAAAAAAATGATAATTCTTTGAATACTGTGAAAAATTCTGAAGAAATTCAGAAAGGACTTTCTTTTGAAATTATTCGACAATTGCTAAGGTTAGCTGAATTACGTATAATCGTTCCAATTCAAAGAATATTTTAGTGCAAAAAAGCAGTTTTTGCTAATTATATTCAATAAAAGTGCTTATTATATTACAGTCTTTTAAGTACAGCTATATTACATTATATATAGCAGTTTTTAACGTCACACTAACGTTGAACAGTAAAAATCTGTATTTTCTGAAATAGGTTTTTTCGATGAAAAAAATTGTTGTGATATTTTGCTTATAAATCTATTATTGTTGGAATGAGCAGTTTTTTGAATATTCTTTTATTTGAGAAAATTAAGAATATGGTTTTTTCTATGACACATATAGTGCTCATATTTGTAAAAAAATTGTTCGGTAACTTTTTTTAGATTATATATTCTGGTTTCTCTCCAAAAATGATAATTTTAATGTTGCTGTTATATGCAGCTCAATGATGAATGGCAAAAATTCTTCTATATTACAGTGGCACAATAATGATATTTATCTCTTATATTAAGTTGTTAATGAAGATAGCTGACTTATAAAGAAAGAAAATGTAATTAACAACTCTTTTAGTGGTTTGTCTATTTTTTCACTCACATTTAATAATTGACATATTTTTTGTGAATAATATAAGAAAACTCTCAAAGCATTTAGGAGATATTTATCATTTTGTAATAAATTTACTTAAAGGTATATTATATTATCTTTTCAAAATCTGTTGTAATTAAAATTTTTAGAAATGTAATCTGTTAAAAAAAGTTTTCAATCTATTTGATGCTCATTTTCAAAGAAATCACAAGTAGCAATTTCTTACAGATATGTATCTGTGTATCCTTGGAGAAAATATTATTTAATAAGTTTTATTGCACTTATATACCACAAGTTTCGTATATTGCATAAATAAATGCTATAAAATATAATTTTACTATTTAAATAATATTAAGAATTAGAATTTCAAAATTATTTATTCAGCTTATTTCATGCGTGATTCTAATTCTGTTATTGTCGGTAATGTAAATTCTATGATAAATGTAAACAATTGTAGCGTTAATAATCATATGCAAAATATTAATAATATGACTAATACTGTATCTGTTGATAACAATATGTGTAATGACAATACTACTGTGAATAACTCATGGTCATATGTAAGCAATGTTATGTATAGCTCCTCCCAATTACCAACTACTAGTAAAGATGTAATTATGTATAACACCCCAACTAAAAATAAGAGAGCTCTAACTAACAATAGTGATGAGGAGGGTTTTATAAGACCCAGAAAAACGGCAAATATTAAAATTACCACTCCCAATCCACAAACTAACACAATTAATAAATTCTCTCTTTTAAGTAATTTGCAAACTGAAATTCGCGACAATGTTGACAGTAGTATACAATTGGGGTTTCTGGAACAGGTGGAGCAGTGGAGCCGCGGAGTGGGGGTGTGGTAGTAAGGTGGAGGGGTGGTGTGTTGGGGTAAGAAGGGGTGATACCTTATCATGTTAGCTCCACCCGATATAAAAGGTGATAATAAATTCCAGAATTATTGCCAAATGAAAATTTTTGAAGTTTATGGAGATGATGACGATTTTTCTAGACTGTGCTATTATTTTTTTTCACTTTAAATAAGTATTAATAAAACATACAAATGTTTAGTTAAATGGAGAGTTTTGCATAAATATATATAAATTGTAAATATTAATACTGCTATACTGATTTTTAAAATTAAAAGTAGTTTTATATAAATAATTTCTTATTTACACTAAAAAGAAAGTAGCATAATAAAGTAGGCATATACAAATTATACAGACAAAAAAAATATTTCCATTAGGTGAACTTAGTGAATAAAACATAAGACCAAAAGATTAAAAGAAAATCACTTTTATTGAGTAGAATATTTAAAAATATATATACAAATTAATTTTTTTGGTTTATTTAATTTTTCAAATATTACAGTTTCCGTAAGCTAAAGTTGTAATTCCATCTTCCAGAATATATCGTTTATTATCAAAACAACACAAGCCAATTTTCCTTTGTTTAACAGTATATAAGTTATGATTGAAATTTGATATTTTTATTTGATCAATTCTATTGTATTTACGTTGCATAAGACAATTTAAATAATCCTCGTGGTGAAGAGTTCTCTTTACAACCACTTTACTGATTCCCTTGGCAGTTTTTTTGCCTCCATCACCAATTTTAATGCTATACATCTTTGATCTTAAACCAACAAATTGTGTTGCAACCATTCCATTTAGCTCATCTTTCATTTTACCTATTACCTTTTTATTTACATTTGAATGAAGAAAGTGGTCAGTGGGATAATCTGAAAAATCAAATTTATCCTGATGTTGAACTAAGTCTTGATATAAATCTTCAGTCTCAATCTCATAGCATAATGAATCCGTATCAGTGAATAGAAGTTCAGCTTTATTGCCATATATTTTGCGAATTGTATTGTAGTGAAAATCGTACATGAGTATTTTACTTATATCTAATACAGAGAAACCTGCATATATTGGCCTGTTTAATATTGTTTTTGCTTTATACATCTGCACAGCCACTAAGTCTGAATTGAAGATTTGAAATGAATAAAATAAAGGAGAAGATATCAATCTTTTAAATTTTTTCTCAGATTGGATTAATTTAATATTTACTCGCTTTCTCAAATTTTCCATCGTTTTACCAAAAACTGCATTATTCATTAACTTAAACAGATCCTTCTCGAAAACCGTTTTAGCATGTTTTCTTTTCTCTGTGTTGAACTCAACATATGGTTTCAACCACGCAGTTTGGCGAAATTTTAATATTCTGTGAAGCTTAGTTATCCTCATACCAAGATTCAAATATAATTTAAGGTTGTGATAATGAAGAATATATTTCACTTTGCTGCACAGGTTCGGTGATAATTTTGTTTGTTTTTCATTTGTAGGTATGTTCATATCAACTGCAAGATCTAAACAATATTGAGACAGCATTGAATTTGTAATTTCTAATTTTTCAGCTGCTAAAGGATAGTCATTGTGTTCAATATGGAGGGCTTCTGGATACTCCAAATCTGCTTCAATGACATAACCAAACATATCGTCGTCACTTATTTCCATAGGCTTAAAATTTTTTATTTCATTCTCGCTTAACCATTCAAAGTCAGACACTGGAAGTGGTTGATTTAACGCCCAACCATACAAGTTATTGGCGTCAAGATATATGATAAATTTGCTAGGTTTTTCAGGGTCAAAATTTGGTAAATATTTGTTATTTGCTTCACTAAATCTTTTTGAAATAACACTGATGCCCCCTCTGATTCCCTCTTCAAAAAATAAATACATATCTGGATCAGTTAGAAGTTCTAAAGTGATGGAAGTTTTCTTTAGTGCGGCATTCCAAGCGAATGAAGGTAATGTAATTGAATGGGCCGGATCTAAATCATAATAATCGAGACATAACTTTCTAAAATTTTCAAATATGTCTGCTAGTAATAAAATATCTGTTTTTATATACAAATCATGATAATCCCCTAAATTTTGTATATTTAATTTTTCCCATACACGTTTAGCATGTTCATAATCATCATTTGATATATCCTCACATTTTATGTTGTCATAAAATGCTTGTTTAGGGGTAAAGCATTTTCCTTAAACTTCTCCTCACAGTCAATGTAACTGTATGGATAAACTCCTTTCCTAGCTAATAATTTTATTTCCTCATCCTCGAAATGTTCTCTCATTATGTGAAACTTTTCAATTTCCAAATTACCTGCAAGTTTTTCTAAAGAAGCCGGGAGAAATTGTAAAGAATCAATAAACTGCAAATCCCCTATACTAAAAGATATGTAACTTTGCATATTATTAGGAATACATTCTATGTTTTTATCTTTAAATTTCCCAATACTTTGCATTATTAGATGTGAATCATACCCCCTTAAGTTATGAAATATAATCGGTATCCTATTTCGAATTTTATAATTTAAGTTGCAATTCGGATGTGCTGCCCCTCTATACTTCCCCGTTATGTGACAATGATCTCTAACCCTTTCTAACGATAAAAACTCACCACAAATATAACAAGAAGTTGCATTATTAAAATTATTTCTATCTTCATTTGTAAAAATCATCTCTTTGTTTATTTTTAGCATATCTCTTATTTCATGTTCATCTATTAAAGATTGTAGAAAATGAGTAACAACATCACGCCCTCTGTAAATAACAGGTCCTTTAAAAGTCTTACCATCATTGCCAATTATTATGTATGCATATCCACAAGGAATGTGATGGGATAAGATATTTTCATGCGACACTGATGGGGAATTTTCACAATTATCAGTCTTGACAATGAATGATTCGAAATCTGCGTAGATAACAAAGGGAACACGCATTTGCATAAAAATACTTTTAAAACGACACCATTTGTTATCATTATTAGGGTATATAACTCTTTGTGCATCATGTTTTCGACAAATTTCAGCATGTTTCTCTAAAATAATATTAGAAGAAAATCGTTGTAAACAAAAGTTACAATAGTAACTTTTACCTTTGTGTTTAGTTAAATGATTTAAAAGACTACTCATACTTTTTATATAACAATAATGACTTTGAATTTCGTTACTCAGTAACAATAAATTAATGTGTCTTTCGAAATTAAATTTACTTATGTACAAGGGGAATATCTCTTTTTTTCGTAACCAAATACATTTATATTAATTTTGTTATTTTTTTCAAATATTTTTACTTGATTTATTTGGGTAGGAAACTTAATACCTTGGATATTAACTTTATTTTCATGCTCAATATATTTAGTAACTCGATGAGGGTTATCATCAACGGGGAATAAACCTGCTAAAATCGACCATAAGAAGCACTTATTATCAGTATTTTTCACATTTATAACCGCATGCTTTAAAGTTAATTCTTTAGGCAGAGGAATATAGCTAGAGGGTGATAAAGGTGAATATGTTCCAATATTTAAATCTAATTCGTTAATTTCATCAAGAATCCAACCACTTCCATGTCCTTCAAAAGAATCAAATGAAGATGAAATTTTTGTTAATCCCTTATCAATATTTGAATCTAAATCTTCCTCAGAAAGATTTGTGAGGCAACTGCTTCTAAAATAACTTGAACAGGTTTGGATTTCTGTTTCTGATAAATATCTCTTGAAACTGCATTTGAGATTCATGTACCATTTAACACTTTGCTTCAAAGTAATTTCTCTTTTCAAAATATTTTTAACTTCTTTCCTATGGGCAGTGAAAAATGAAGGTAAATCTTTTTCATCACCGGTGATCTTATAAACTGTTGCTGTATTATTTAAAGCAAGTTGACAAGGATTTGCATCATTTGAAGTTTGCGCGCAAGATGAGGTAGAGGGTTTACTCTTCTTTTTATTCGCACCATCTGTGAATGATGATTTTCGCTTTGGTCTTGGGTTGTTATTGTGAACGACACGATCGTGTCTTTTCACGCTACTTACTCGAGTAAAAGTTGCAAAACAATTTTCACGAGGACAAGAAATACGATTTGATGGATCGTGAAGTTTTTGATGTCTCACAAGATTTTTTTAAGGGTGAAATGTTTATTGCAAACATTGCAAACAATTTCCTAGAATAAAGAAAATTTATTTTAAAATTTTGAAGTGTATACAGTTTTATTATTTTATATTATATTTATATTTAAAATATAATTTTATTATTACAAAAATACATTTACGTTTCACAGAAACTCCCTCTTTCTATTTAAAATGAAGACTTTTTAAAGATTAATTTTAAGAAACACACTATTTAATATAATTCCTCTTTTTTTATACTGTTTCCAAAATAGATAATCGTATGGCATATTTATTTCCAGATACATCATTTGCAAACAAATTACCTAGAATTTCTTTTCTAAAAACTATTTATGTTGTTATCAGTTTAAATAGTAACATATAAGCAGATGCATGCATGTTAATTCATGCAGTATCCTGTTTTCATTATGAGCTTATCAAAAACTAAATAGATAGAGATTTGTTTTACTAATACTATAAAACTCTTATCTTTATTTCAAAAATTCAAGATAAAACAAGTATGAAAATGAAGACTTCTACCAAAAAAAAAAATATTTTTTTACATTTATATTTTGAGATTCAAACAATAAATATGATTTTTCTTTGTCTATTTTGTTCGAAATAAAATGGTAATATAAATTATCATAAAATGTTTTTAAAAATTCAATATTTAAGAGAGTATTTATGCCAAAAGTATTATTTTACGATACACATTTTTTTAAAATGATTATAAAAGATAAACCTAAGTAAACTAAACAGTTAATCATATGAAAACTTTTAAACTCATAACATACTAGATGTATAACTATGGGTAAAAACAGTTTTTTTAAAGCACATAGAAGCTCTCACTGAGTTTATTCTTTTTTTTATGAAAATTATTACTTTCACTAAATTTATTACTTATTACTTTGAATAAAAATTAAGTTTCTTATTTTTAGTTACTTTTCTTGTGGAATTTTAATTTTTTACACTGTTCAAAAAAATTCTAGTAAAATTCCCTTTGACAGTTTTTTTTCCGAAGAGTTTTGGAATATATTTTATAACATAAAGTACTTTTAATGCATTTACTTCATTAAATTAATACAATATTAAATAAATGGTAAAAATATAATAAAAACACTTACATCTGAAGTATTTTTTGTTTCTTCTATTACTTTGCCATCATGAGACTGGTGATTTGAACTGGAACACCCAGAAGTAGAAGGATCTACATCCCATACTGGCTGTGAAATATTCCATTCACTTTGCAACTCACTAGCATTTAGGATTTCTCCAAGTACCTCTGCTGGGACGCCAAATTCCTTAAACAATAAAAATGGAATTGTTTCATTTCTTTACTTTGATTTTAAAAATAACCATTTCAGTAACATTAAAATTATTTAAATAAAACCATTTTAACTTTTTCGTATTTAAATTATTTTAATTTAAGAATTCCTTTTAGCAATATTAAAATTACATTACTTTAAATAAAATTATATCTTAAGAATTATATAAAAGTAAACAGAAATAATTAATATTCTAATATTTAAAAAAATACTTACATTTTCGCAAGAAGCAGAATCCTGTGACCAAGACATCTTTCGATATTTTTTCAGGAAAACCGTATATGTATAACTCTAGCTCCAGTAAGTTCAGTATTCATAGCATACTTCATATTGATTATATGTTTCATGGTACCGTGATGCCATTCTACGATGTCAAATATTCTACCAATCATAGAGTTTTTCTTAATTGATAAAGTAGTCGATGAACAACTCAGCCCTCGTAGGAATGATATCAAGTGTTCTGTGACCGTGTCGTCCTATGGTGAGTCAGGAGAGATAACATATTTTTCCCACTACAGTAAATATTTCACGATAGCAGTTCTTTTAATGATAACAAACAAAATACGTTATCATGCCCCATTGTGACTCAGGATAGATAACATGTTTCTTCTACTACACTCACCATTCCATGATGGCAATTTTTATTATATTAATAACATTTTAAACAAACTGATAAAGAAAAGTATTTCTACAATTCTAGAGGGGTGAAACTTCTAATCAGTTCATACGTGAGACAGTAAGATATCACATCATTTTAACCTGAAATTCCAAGCGTAAAGGTGCGTTTTTTTTGTAAGTAAAATGGATTCGAATTTAGATGTAAAATACATGCCAAATTTCTTAAGTGCTGAAGACTCATTGAAATACATGAGTGAAATTGCCGAGTATAACTTTCAAAATTATCCTCTGAAAGTTAAAGGAAAAACCTTTACTCCTTCCCGAAAATTATGTGCTTTCGGTGATGATAGTTTATTGAATTATACTTTCTCAGGACTTAGTATTCCAGCTAAACCTTGGACGCCTCTCTTACTAAATATTAAAACTTTGGTGGAAAGCATGTGTAATTGTTCCTTTAACTATGCACTGCTTAACTACTACAACTGTGGTCGTGATAAAATTGGGATGCATAAAGATAACGAACATTCTTTGGATCCAAGTTTTCCTATTGCTACTGTGAGTTTGGGAGCAACAAGAACAATGCAGTTTTCGAGAAAAAATTCAAAACAGTCAATCTACCTTTGGAAAATGGTTCATTATTAATCATGAGTTCTGAAGCTAATATTTCATGGTCCCATGGAATACCTGCTGAACCAAGAGTAAAAGAAGCAAGGATTAGCATCACATTCAGAAAAGTGAAGCCGGCTAGTGTTCAAAAACATCCAAGTGAAGAAAATATCCCTCCTGCTAAACGACAGTGTGTTGAAGATTCGTTAAATGACGAAGCCCTGGATTCTTTTTTTAGTGCACTGAGTCCCAGTCTTTTGGAGAATATACAGGAGACAATCAGCTCGCAAGCCCCTGTGGAAACCAACTGTGAAAGTATTTGCAAGAAAGACATCGGGAAATACGTTTTCCTTTCCGCTGTAGTGTATAAAGAACAAGTAAAAGTGCATATTCGTAAATATAATGTGAATTCAAATGAAAGTTTGTACCCCACCAAAAACGGAGTGTCAATGGACATAACTACGTGGTATGACTTTTATTTAAAGCTTTTTAAATTTAATTTTAATTATACTACTTCCTCATACATTGCAAATAATTCTATTTTGGTTTTTAATGAGAAAGATTATATGCATGTACAAACCTTTAATTTTCATAATTTTAATAATACATTTATTAAGTTAGATTATTTTCAAAAAAATGCTTTAACTGAATGTGTGCAGGATTTCAATGTTTCCATTATTGAGTATTTATTTACTAAGCGTTTGCCACACTTCATAGAAAGGGAACGCAGGCTTTTGGCTATTTTATCTCCTGAGGAAGAGAATAATTTATCTCTACGTCTAATTATTTCTCTTGAAAAGGAGTTAACTAATGTTTTCCAAAGCATATTTGAGTGTAATGGGTGTATAATTAATCACCCCAGTCAAAGACAACATAATTGTTTAATTATGTCAAATCTTGAAAAATACAACTCATTAGGATCTGAAATATTTTTATTGATAAATATGGAGAATGTTGCTTTGAATTTTGTAAATAATGTTGATTTTATTAGTGAAAACTTTGTAAAAAATATTTCTGTAAATTTCATAAAAGATGTTTTATTTAAATCAATGAAATAAATATAATTACAATCTAAACATATGTTTCTTTATTCTTGTGTCTGTGTGTCATTCTTAAAAAAAAAAATTGAAGAGAATTTAATTCAACATTTATGATTGATAATTTTCATTTTAAATAATAGATTTGTTTTCATATCTAGTAAATTTATAACTTTTAAATTTAGCAAATAATTAATTAATAGACTATTAGTTACATCTCTTCCTTCTAAATTATTATTTCTTCCTACTTCAAAAAAAAAAGTTTTATTATAGAATAAGAAATTATTTTTTAAAACGAAATAAAAAAGGAGACAATATGATATTCAATAGTTAAATTTTATTAATAAGATTCCCATTTTAATACATTAGATTTTCTTTTCATTTTAAAGTCTGAACTGTTAATAACATTGGGTAGTTTTAAATACTTATTTTTTATATAATGTTTTGGTACATTCAGTTCACTTAGGGC
This sequence comes from Latrodectus hesperus, assembly GCA_037975125.1. Classification (NCBI taxonomy): domain Eukaryota; kingdom Metazoa; phylum Arthropoda; class Arachnida; order Araneae; family Theridiidae; genus Latrodectus; species Latrodectus hesperus. The sequence continues at coordinate 22,734,621 of CM075851.1, forward strand.
TGACAAAAAATTGTTCATGCCAGGAATGTTCATGTTCTTCTTGTCAGAAAAAATGAGATTAAACATATCAGCAATATTGGAATGAGGAATTGTTTCTCCATGATAGCTAATTTCACCTTTGTCATTCCAACTTAAAATTTCTGGATGGGTTTTGAAAATTTCAAGGGTATTACCAGCCTTTCTTTTCAAACTGGGGGGAACACTGTTAATAATAATTGGATTGTAATTATTTTGCTGTTTTTCTTCCGTTTTAAGCATAGTTGAGATTTTTTTTTCTGTTGGCACTTCTTCGGTTTCCAAAGAAGATTCCTTTTTAAGTGTAGTTGAGACTTCTTCTGTTGGTACTTCTTCGGAAGAATATTCCTGATGATTTATTTTCGATAGTGTGAAAGGAGAGTTAAATTCCATCATCTTCAATTTTTTCTGTAGAAGCTCGTAATAACGGTAAACTTTTTCATGATCATCTAAGGAACTATTTAAAATTTGTATCATTGCTTTATCCAGATCACTGAGCTGCTTATTCGAAATTGTATGTTTACTCACCATATCTTCGGGTATTAATGCATATTTCCTAGCGAACTCCATTAATAAGTCCTGTTAGAACGCTTAAAGCAGCAGGGATTAAAACGTTGAGGAAACCTCCTTTTTGAACAATTAACTTGCGTTTTCTCACAAGATTAACTTTGCGATTCGCCAAGGTTCTCAAAGTTCTTTTGTGCTTGGAAAGAGAACTTTTCTGATGTTTTGTCAAAGGTATATTTCCTCTAAGTGTGTTTAACGAACATTCACATATGGCCTTTATACAAGAGGTATTAATTTTTTGTAATAACTGTTTTCTTAGCTTTAATGGACTGATATTCAAGAACTGTAATTGTCGCAGTTGTTCCCGGGTCAGCGTCATTATGCAAAATGAACATGGACTACATACCCCTACTAAATATGTTTCCTTTTATAGATAAACTGTGTTTCATTAGGAAAAATTCGTGTGCGCAATCTTAATTCTTCTGGTGTTTCATTACGTAAATCGATGAATAAGTAAGAGAAAGGCATTTTTGTGGCATCTTCGTAAACCTCTTGAAAAAATTTCAAGTTTCGAGGAAATAACTGCTTACCAAGATGTGTAATTTGGCTCACATCTCGTCGATTTTTACAGAGTAACAAATAATGTGCATTCAATGTCACTTCACGCATTTCTTTCCCTTTATGAAAAAAATTTTGGGTTATAAAAATCACACTTAAATTTAAATGGTGACTTCCTTTCGTAAATATGTTTGTTAAGCGCTTATCACTTCCACATTCTGCCATCAAATCATCTAGGATAAACAAAGTGTGAGACCCTAAGTATTCACGATATTTGTTGGGCAATTCTTCCACAAAAGTAACATCGGGTACTTCTTCGTACAAAGGTTGATAAATACCATAAAACCATACAATTTTATCGGGTACGATTGAAAACATTTCCCGCTTGTATTTTAAAAGAGTTCGCACAAAATAAGTTTTTCCACATCCAGTAGGTCCCGCAATCACCATTGTGAAAGGATGCTGTAGTTTTGGGAATTCCATGATAAATAAAGACAGAGACATAAAAATATTAGCTTAAATACTTTTATTGATAAAAATTAGAACGCACATGAAAATGTTTCCACACAAAATCATAGACTTGTTTATCATTACATAAATTTCGGGATACAAAGAGTGATAATAATCTTTTTAGAGAATAACCCTTGCATCTTGAATGCAAATAAAACACACAGTATTGTCCGCATACAGCCGTCACATTACTTTGCAGAATCATAGGGTTATATTCCACATCAGGAAACCTTGTAGAAAAATCGGATATAGGTCCTTCGTAGAAATCGGGTGCATTTCCATAAGAGTCGAAAAATTCTAGTCGTTGAGGCACAGGTAAGTAGAAAGCAACCCAGTGACTTCCTGGTTCAGCTGACGAGTCCACGTTCGCGACGAAACAGGTTGGATACTTGTGAATTTCAGTTGGTAGGTGATCACTTGGAAACACATTTAAAAAGTACTTTCTTGTAAATTTGTCTTGGCTCAATACTCGATGTAACTGCATTGTATTCATGTTTAACGTTAATTGGCAAAATCACATAAAACGTGGCGTGCTTTTGTAATTTCTATAACGTTTTCAAATTCTGCGTAAACAAGTATAGAAATAGTTTTCTTCAAGGCTTTGGAGAATTTTATTTCCACTCGCAAATTACCTTGACGTTGTAAATTCAAATGTGGTCCGTCACATAAATCGGGACTTAAATCAAAAGCAAATAATGTATGACCTTCCGAATATTCCTTCCTCGTTAAATATAGTCCTTTATCTTGATTGAATCCAGAAAATAAAGAATGATATGCACGTATGTAGCTTTTATTTTCAAAATTTAATTCTAAATGTTTACCAGATACGGGATGTCCATCCACGTACACGGATAAAAAGTTTATATCGTAATGTTCCAAAAGGAAAGGATTTAAAGAATATTGACCGTTTACAGCAGCATTTTCTAAGCATGCCACTACAATGCGTTTGGGCAGGTATCCCAGAAATACGTTATCTTGCATAAAAGACCAGCTTCCTTTAGACACAGAATAAGTCTTGCATAACACTCGATCAATGGGATATTTCGCTGTGTTTTTCTCTAAGGCTTTGGCATGACCCAAGGATACACCTAGGTTGACACTGACTTTTCGTATGAAAAGTGAGGCATGTTCCAAAACTACTTTATATTGAGCATCAACTTTTGATGACACCAAGCAAAATTCGGACTTACTTCGAATCATTTTTACTTTCAGATCAACTAAATTCAACATAAGTCGATTTTGTTGAAAAATGTCACAATGTAATTGGCCAATCATATCTAAAGTTTTACTTTCAACTGTCAACTCATATCGTGATTTTAATCCTTTGTTTCCATTTTCGAGTTTTAAGGGGTCTACAACATCCAAGTTATTGTCTTTGTAAAAACAAGAACACGTAAGTAAACTTTTTTGGCATCTTCACCATAATTCAATAACGTTTCTATATAAGCTCTATAGGGGTAAGTATTACTGGACGAAGAAATCACTCGTTCATTCAGGCTGACATCTACTTGGCAAAAAAGTGCATGTAAGAACAAATTAACGGGTGCTACGGGCTCATTTTCAGGTATGGGTGAACCATCTAAATTGGTAATTTTCACTTTTACATAAAGATAAGAAGATGATAAATCCATATAGTCCTCTCCACTACCAGATACATTGAATTCCACGGGGCTCCCATCACGTATGTTAGCGATAGGATGATATTCGATAAATTGTCCTTTCTCAATGGCTGTCTGGGTAGGAGGAATCATGAACAAATCCAATTCAGATTTTGAGCAAGGTATAGAATCTTTGAGTATGAGTGCTGACATCTCTAAGCAAAAATATCGTGTGCTTTCAACTTCTTGGCTGGACGATTAATAACATGTTTCTGAGATAGCTTTCTCTTTTTATTATGTCCAGAGCCAATCATAGTCTTCACTTTGGTCGCAACTTTGTCAGTTAACCGTTTACCTGCTTCTTTAAATCGTCGTTTTGCAGCCGCTTTAAGATCTTGTCCTTGGGAAAAGTCCTTCAAGACGTCCACACCACTATGCAGCAATTGCTTTCCGACGGTTTTTGCACCTGATTTGAAAATGGGAATAGCTGTACGAAAAAAGGATCGAAACAAGCTACCTAATCCATAACCTCTTTGAAAATTAGCACCCTGGTAATAATTTAATCCGCTTCCATTTTGCTGGGTATAATAGTCTTCAAAAGATTTCTGACAGCAATGGTAAGGTACATACATCATGACAGATATTTTTGACGAAAATGAAGTTTAACGTACGAACGCCCACGTTCAAATGGTGTAAGTTCACCTGTGTGTGTCCTTATATTGATTTCTAAAGTCTCTATAATTTTTCGATTAACAGGCATGTAGTGAGGTCGATCGTATTGTGCATTAATTACCTCACCGTCTTGTCCTGTGACGTTCACAATGCGTAACAGAGGCGCCACTACGTCGCCCACAATTTGAGGATCTACAATGTCTGAGTAGACTAACAACACCCTATAATGAGCACATGGATCCGCTACATAAGGACTTTCGGTAATTGCTTCTACGTTCTTTTCCGGTGATACGATTTCACTCGGTTCGAATCCTAGCATTTGACACAAGCCGTCGTGTAAAATAACTCTCGCTTTGTCTTTAACTTTGATGCACACACGTTTCGTTACAGGGTTAAAAATGAATTTTATTTTATTTTCATGGTCTTGAATAGCTAGAGCTTTTAAAATATGAGGAACCGATTCATAAAATCCAGGCGGAATACGCCTCCCCAATTCTTTTCCGTCTCCCAAATCAAAACCAATTAAGTTATTACTCGAATTTACATTGTGCCATGTGTGAGGATAAATGAATTCCACCAAACCTGCTTCCCATTCACCTTTTAATTCAATGGGTGTAGGTAATCGTGTTATAAAATGAGAAATTTTATTTTCCGGGAAATATTTCATGGATGAATCACTAGGGAGTGTCACATAGAAGCTCATCTTAAGAACTGAACTCGTATATAAATGCTAGTCTTATTTATAGGGAAAATAAATGGCTGGATGGAATCCACTGATTAAATTTTTTGGGATAACCATGGTATTTTACAAAATATTCTAGTTGTCCTTTACGAGAGCGTTTCTTTAATACTTTTTCAATTGTATAGTTATCTTTTAATTCTACTAATTGTAATTCTTGCTCATAAAAAGTTCCTTGAATAGGCTCTCCTAATAAATCTTTAATGCGATAAACTTTAGGTACCCTTGAAACACATTCCGTTATCACGAAAATTTCTTCTGTCCAGTTGGTTTCATACCCTTTTTCAAACATTAATTTATGCTTCGACACTCGTACTGTATTCCCTACATTAAAAGAACATGGTTTAATTTTCACATTTGTCATGTTTCCATATAAGGTAAACCACACATCTTGTTGATTATCTGAATTAACATCTGCAGGTGGTCTTTTAATACTGGAATGGTAAGTATGATTATAACTTTTAAGAAACTTATCTAGAACATCCAGATAATGGTATGTGCGAGCGCTCGTAAAATATTTCCACATTTTCGTTTTCAAGGTTCGATTAAAGCGTTCCACTATAGAAGCTTTCGTTGCATTAAAAGTTGTAAAAAATCTAACATTTTCTTGTTTCAAAAACTTTTGAAATCTGGCATTTTTAAATTCACTCCCTTGATCAGTCTGCAAAGATTTAGGTTTCCTTGACAAAAATATCATCTTAAATGCCTTTACAATATCTTCACCTCGTTTTGCTTTGAGGGGTATTGCCCACGCATATTTAGATAGAATGTCTACGCAGGTCAGCAGATATCGAAACCCTTGATTGTGTTCGCGAAGATTCGTTAAATCCACGAGATCGGCTTGCCATTGCTGATCGATTGAATGTACGATGATACGATTTGTCTTGAATTTCCTTCGAACTGGTTTGTGTAAAGTGTATGCTTCTACACCTTGCAGCCATTTCTGAATCTTTTTCCTTGGGATATTTCCCTTTGCAGCACGGAATAAGGCATTTACACCACCAAAACTTGCTACTTGACTGGGATCTTGATACGCCGCTTCCATTACAACAAGTTATTGTATTAGCTGATATGTTTATTTTAAAACGCATATTCCTGATATTAACATTAAAGCACAACCTTCCAAAGTGTAGGAAAATTACTAATTGACATGTCATGACACTGTGGTTTTTCTTTTATACCTTCAAGGGTAGTATATCACATCAGGTTAGTGGTCAACGCACTCGACTACTAACCTGATGAGATATTTTGATCCTAGGTTCAAATCCTAAATAGAACTTCACATAAAAATAAAAAAAATTAAAAAGATCAAAAAATAATTTCTGTTCACTCTAACAGATGGCGGCACGAGTGTTCTGTATAATTTTTAAAAATACAAAAAAATAATGCAATAATAAATATGAATTTTTATCCAACATTTTTTTTTACCTTCTCATTTTTATGCAAAATGTTTTGATGATCCTAATAATTTTCTCATTAAATATTAAAGTACAAACCTGAAAAAAAAATCCTAGTGTCTCTGTACAAAATCCTTCATTCAAGTTTTCAAATTTTTAAATTCATAATTGTTTAAATTGTGAGTTTAAAAATCCAATATTTATTTAAAGTGGAAAAAAATAATAGCAAAGTATGGAAATCGTTATCATCTCCATAAACTTCAAAAATTTTCAGTTGCCAATAATTCTGGGATTTATTATCACCTTTTATATCGGGTGGAGCTAACATGATAAGGTATCACCCCTTCATACCCCAAACACCACCCCTCCACCTTACTACCACACCCCCACTCTGCGGCTCCACTGCTCCACCTGTTCCAGAAACCCCAATTGTATACTACTGTTGACAGTAGTCAGCCAACTACCACTTCTCTCAGAAACTTCATACCCCCTATTCTGATCAAACTTAAAAGTAATTTCACTGAACTCTTAAACGATCTTAAAATAAATTGCGACAAAAATATTACAGCAAAACTATCAGGAGAATTTCTCAAAGTATTTCCTGCCTCCCCGGAAATGCACAGAAAAATAACAAAATATTTATTGGACAATCAAATCGAATGCTTAGTAATTAAAAACCGTCTTGAAAAACCCATTAAGGTTGTTATTAAAGGCTTACCCTGCACCACCCCCCTGAACTAATAAAGAAAGAGCTGACTAACAAAGGCTTTGATGTAGCCGCAGTAGCAGTCATGAGAAAACACAGGGTCAAAGAACCCATTCCCTGCTTCTTAGTCACCCTAAACTCTAATGAAGTAGCCTCCAAAATTCATGATGTCAAAGAAATAATGAATTTAATTATCAGAGTCGAAGCATACATTAAAAATAAACCTACGCAGTGCTATAATTGCCAAGGGTATGGGCATAACTCTACAATTTGTCATTTAAAACCGAACTGCGTGAAGTGTGGTGAAAAACACACAACTAAAGATTGCCCCCATAAAAAAATAGATTCCCCAAAATGTTGTAACTGGGGCAATTCACTTACCGCCTCATACGCAGGCTGCCCTGCGAATCCAGCTAATAAAAACAAAAAAAACACAACCTACGATTACAAAATCTACAAATTTAATTAAAAAAATTTTTTCCTTTGCGCAAGCTACTGCACAAAATATTACACCACAGCCCCAAAGCAACACTATTCCTACTCCCAACCTACCTAACTTAGGACAAATTGAAAACATTCATACCATTCTTCAACTGTTTAAAGAAATTAATGTAATATTTAAAGCTTATCCTGCACTGTTACAGGCAGTACCTCTTCTAGAGAAGACCATCCATCCAACAGATAAAGTCAACATTTTATTAAAAGCTCTTAGTTTAAATGAAACTAACAATGATAATTAAAAAAATCGAAAATATGAAAATTATGATATGGAACGCAAATGGTTTGCACAATAAACTTCCGGAATTTAAAACATTTATAACGAAAAACAATCCTGATATTATTCTACTTCTGGAGACCCACCTTGTTAAGACTCATAACCTCAATGTACCTAAATATAATATCTACAGAAACGACCGCACCGTTCGCCAGGGATGTACGGCCATTCTAATCAAAGCAAAGATCAGCCATACACATATTCCCAGACCTAAATTGCACTTTGCTGAAGCCACAATTACCAAACTACACTTCTTGGACAGCTCTGACATTACAGTGGCGTCACTCTACATCCCCCCACCTCCAATTCATCACTTCATTCTGATGACATTGAAAACCTAGCAGCACTCACTTTTAAGATCATCCTCGCTGGGGACCTCTAAACACCAGAACTGGGGTTGCAATTATGCAAACAGTACTGGAAAAGTCCTAAACTCCCTTATAAACAATACCGACTTTACCATTTTTAAACCCGATAAACCCACTCATTTCGGCCCTGCACATGCAAATTATATAGATCTAATGCTCTCTAGGGGTATCCAACCTCCCATGAAATTATCAACAATCAAGGAGCTCCCGTCCGATCACTACCCAGTGCTAATTTTCTTCAACAAAAATAATCAGGAAGAAAGTGATTGGCAAAAAACCTGCCACAATTGGAGTAAGTTTAGAAATAAAATTAACTGTTTATTCCAGATAAAGCCTTTCATTTAACTGATGACCTATCCCAACTTGAAGAAAATGTTAATAATTTTACTTCTATTATAAATACTGCTCTCAATCACAGTAAATTCACCAGCGGTTTTTCGGTCCCCTGGTCAAATAAAGTCGAGTACCTCGGTCTTACGTTAGATAAAAAACTTACCTGGAAATCCCATATTAATAAAATTAAGAATAAATTTATTTCTGCCAAAACTTCACTCAACCCCTTAATGGCCTACAAATCAAAGCTCTCCATGGCTAACAAGTTATTGATTTATAAATCATACCTTCGCCCTATTATCACCCATGCAGCCCCAATCTGGGGTGGTGCTGCGGAAACGAACCTGAAACTTCTTGAGGGTCAGCAAAGTAAATTTCTTAGACTGATCACCCAATCAGACTTCTACATCAGAAAAGAACACATCAGAAACAATTTGGGTGTTTTTCCCCTATCAAGATACGTCCAATTCCTTGCTTTTCGCTTCTACAACAAACTTTATGAAATTGATAACTCTGAAATTCAAGCAATTGAAAACTACAGTCCCTATGAACTTTCGAATTTCCACAGGCAGCAACTCAACCTAATTTAACTACTTTACAAATTCCCTGGTCAAAATCTACAATTAAATTACTTCTGAAAAACAGGTCACTCTCAAATTGGCAAGAAATATGGAATACCTCTTCTACAGGTCGCCATCTATTTAAAATCATCCCAAAAGTTTCAACAGATTACTGCTTCCAAAACCCATACATTAATTTCTTCATCACAAACCATGGACCTTTTCCAATCTACTTTAAAAGATAAAAAAGCTACAACAGACCTCTGTGTTTGCAACAAAATTGGAACACCAATTCATTATTTAAAAGAATGCCCAATCACCAAAAACCACCATCTACGCCAGGCTCCAGATCAAACGGATGTCAGCTTTATCAACCTCTGCATAACAAATCAATTTAGAAGAAAGAATTTAATTGCAATAGCTACTCTATTAATGGAGAAAGACCTAAAAATTTGCAAAAATCTAACTCCATCAACAACAGATGATCAAGTTACAACCTCATCTGGGGAATCAGTCTGAATTCTACAGAAGCCTCATAAATCATTGATTCCAACTAGAACCTCCACATCAGCATACCAAAGCTCCAAAAAAGCAAAAGACTTGGCAACAAGCATCTAATAAATCATTCTAAAACTTTCAGGACTTCCTGGACAATTTGATGTTCAAGTATCTTGGTAAAGAACTCAAACTACAAAACAATTTATCCACATGTATTACTAAGACTATCATCAACGTTTCTCAGCTGTAAAATACAATAACTCTAAACTTAAAGAGTAATAATCATTTACTCTAGAGATAAAAAATCAAGACATGTTTTTCTTTCTAATATAGGTTCTATGTTTTGTACAACTGAAATTGTAAGTAGTTCTACAGTTAAACCTTAAGTTTTATTTTTTATAATCATAAATAATGTTTCTTTTAAAATACAGTAATATGTTTCTCCTAAATATATAATGTCATTTTATTAATCTCTGTCTAAGTTTTACATTACAGTAAAAATGTTTTTCAACGGCTGCAACTTCAAAAGACAAAGTTTCATTGTATATATTAGAACATTCCTATTCATGTTGTATTAACGAGCTTTGTTTTTGTAAAATTTTAGAAATGACTCTAACCAAAGTCATAGTCTTTCCAATTGTAATATCAATCTCAAACAGTAATTGGAAAAATTCTTTGTAAACCTTGACAGTTATATAACATACCTTCAATTCCTCTTATTTATTAATATCTTAGTTATTACTAACTTAACTATTTTTAAAAATAGGTAGTTTAATTTATTATCTTTTCAACTGTTTTTTTCACTAATAACTGTCTAATTCTCACTCTATTCAATAATAACAATGAACAACTTTATCAAACGTTTATATGTAATATGTTTCACTACTTTTAAGTCTAACAGTTACTGCATAAAATGCTTCCTGATTTCTTTATTTCAGCAAAAATTTTACTGCTGTCCTATTATGACCTAGTGCATAAAAACTGTATATACCTTTAACCTGCTGTAGTAATACCAATCAAATCTCTATGCAACTTGTTCTTGCAAAATGACTTTGTATATATTTCTTTAGCGTAATTTCTATGTAGCCTGTGTTATAGTAGATTTAGTATTATTGTTTAATTGTATATCACCTTGTAAAACTTGTAACCGAACTGTGATGTAGTAGCTCACTGTGTGGACTACTGCAGGCCTTAGCGCCCCACCGTATGTAAACCTTTTTTTTAGAAAAACAGTAAACCGGGTTGCGGTTCTCTCGGGCGCTCTTGGGATCTCCTGGGGGTGCCCACTGCTCTACAAGATGAAGTGGAACACAACCTGTTAACCTAAGGGATAGATCAGGGTTCCACGGCATCATAATTCAATCCCAGACCAAGGGTGGTTCTGCGGGCTAAACCACATTCAAACTTATCTATTAGCCTCCTAAAAGTAGAAATAAATAATTTCTTCTTCTTACACTTTTCAATCAATTTTTTTTATACTTAAAAAAAAATAAAGAAAGAAAAGGAAAAAATTTGTATTTATATGTATGCATATTTTATATATATATATATATGTATATATAATAGAATAAAAAAATTTTTTGTCTTTATATAGTTATATTAATACTATGTATATAACTGTAATTTAAAAATATTTTTTTTGCACTCTTGTTTGTAATGTGTATTCAAATTTTTCTTTTTTATGTTTATTCAATCTCATGCAAAGAACTCTCGTTGGGAGCACTTTAACCTAAGCAAAATATTTTCTTAAATTTTTTGTGTTTAAATAATCTTATGTTTTGAAATCATTATGTTAATCTCAACTAAAGTTAGGTGTAGAAAAATTTCTTAGGAACAGAAGGTACATGGCCATTTAGGCTAGGAACCTAACAAACACTAGATCCATTCTTCTTTCTTTTGGCTAAGATGTTAGGGTGTAAACCAAGGACAACTCTGGTCTCAACGTGATTGAAAAAGGGATATTTATAAAAACTTTCCCATGTTTAGAGCTTTTGAAAGAAAGTGGAAGATATTAGCAATAAAGTGTCTCAATATCTAATTTTGTTTCATAACGTTACTTAAGATTTTACAATAAAAAAACTTAAAAAAACTATATTTAAAAAAATGAACTTACTAATGAGAGTTTTGAAGAACTGAATCCTTAAAAAACGATTACTAAAAGGGTATTGTAGTATCATTTGATTCCAATCCGTGCGTGATTTTTAATTTAAACCCAGACAAAATATCGGGGAACAAACAAAAAACATATGTGACAATATTATATTTTTTGTACTGCAGATCATATTTTCAGTTTAGAATTTTTTTTACCCGTTTTCAACAACCAAATTTTATAGTATTTTTAGTATTCATAATAACATTATGATATACGAGTTTAATCGACCGATGGTGTGGAGTGGTTAGCGTCCTTAGCTTCGAAACAATAGATCCGAGGTTCAAATCTGGTTCGTGCATGGAGGGTCCTTTCACTTTCGGGGGGGGAAGATGGCACACCCACTTTGTATTCCACTGTACAAGTTGCCACCATCTTCGCCCCTTACATGCTGAATGGAAGAATTATAAGATCAACCTGTCATTGGAAAAAAAAAGTATACGAAATTTAAAAGGAAAAATAAGTTTTTTGAGATTTAGTTTTCATATATATAATGTGAACTTTTTTACTCCTTCTCACGTTCTGCTAGACGAACTGTGGCTGCCACATAATTATCACTCTGGCCTTTGGCTTCAACCATTCGTAGGTTCGAATCCCACATTGGATTTGAATGTATATAGAAATAACGCGATTTCACTTTAAATTACCTAGACTAATTAGCTTTCGAGTGAATAAAAGGATCATTGAGCAATAAACAAACACAAAATCTTAACAAAGTGGCATCCACATGTTTAGCGTTCTGACGACGTTCAATAGTTCGTAGGTTCGAATCCCTTATACGTTGCAAATGATTGTAGTAGCTCGGAATCACAACTTTAATTCGTAATTACTGGTCTAATGAGCTGTTGTTTTGACTAACCAACAAATCAAGCCCTCGGCATTTCTATTTTGCCCAATGCTGATGTAATCTGCCTTAACAAAAAAAGAGCAGTTTCAGATTCAAATTAAAAAGTTTTTGTAATGTATTAAACTTCAAAATTTTCTTTTATTTTCATTTTGATAACGCATCAATGATTTTTAAATAAGTTGTGAGGATGTGATGTAATTATACAATATGTAATATTAGCATTGTATTGTTACAGTGATGCATTAAATGTACTCATTAAATGTTTGTTAATTATATTTTTACTAGTTATTTCATTTTATGTATAAGAGCATATTTTAATTTGAAAGATGTAACTCCACAGAAATATAATGAAATCACAGGCATAATCATTATTCTGCACTGTAAAATATTAAAAACTAGAAATCTGTTTGAATATTATAAAAATATTGACTGAAAAAGTGCATTTGTTGCTGGACAGAGGGCTTAATTAGACCGGCACTTACAGTTTACAGTAATGTAAACAACCTGCATTGACTTAGCTGATTTGCCATTAGAATTACCTTCAAACATAGCCATGTCAGGACATTTTAATAACAGACTGCAGCAGAGGCGTAGTGAGGGGGTGGGGGTGGATGGACTATCATGCCCCAGGCGCAGCTTGCAGAGGGGCGCCAAATCATATCATAGATAAACAAATTTTTTCAAAAATTTCTGCCTTAGTTTTATCATCATATCAATTTTATATGTCGAATTTTGTATTTTATAATTATAGCGTCATGTTCAGAAAAAAAAGCCACGGAAAAAATTAGACTTGGAAAAGAGAAGAGGTTGTTGATTAAAAATGAGGAAGAGCTGCTGCAGATTGCCATAAACGAAACTCTTGCTTTAATTTCTTTATTAATAATAATTTTACATAGTTTTATTTCTTTTTAAAAATTGTGATCTTTTAACTATGCTATCGATTTTCATTTCTTAATCAGTTAGGTTATTGCTTTCCATTTTTTTAATCCTTTCCTTTTTAATTTTCATACTTTGCTTAAGGCTTGTGAAATTATTGTTTTGCACTACAAATATTGTAAATGTGAAAAATTACGAAAATATCTTAATTTTTTCATATAAAATTTCTGGAATATTCGATTGTCAATTCCAATTTTATACATAAGAGAAGTTTTCATTTTAGTATAAAGTTATTTACCAAATTATTTATATTAATGTTATAAGGTAATATTTGGATCTATTAACTCAGAAAGATTACAGAAGATTTAGTTCATGAAATACACCTAATTTAATTTTGTGAATACGCCAAGATTCACAGTGCCCTTTATGAGTCCTAATTGTTATACAGGTTGTCTAAGTCAAGTTACATAATAAAAAAAAGTTATAACAATAATATTGACAAAACAAATTTGTTTTACTCAATATAAAAAAAAACGTTTAATGAACATTATTTCCTCTGGACCCTTCTGGATGTTATAATTATTCAAAAACTCAAAACTTTTTTAAAAGCTTTTTCTCGAAATTGCAGTGTTTTGAAATATTATTTGACGTGATATTTTTAATTTCTAATAAGAGATTAAATCATTTTATTTAACATGAACTACTTCACTAACATTTTTGATATTCTTTTATGATAAAAATGTGAATATTTAATCCTTTTTTGATTTTATAATAACGTAATAAATAATTAAGCGCAAAAAAGAAAATTTCATAGAACTGAAATTTTATTATTGGAAACAATTAAAAATTTAAAAGTACTAATAAAATAACAGAAAAGTCATATTTTATTAAAGTTATCAAGAAGCGATATAGAAAGATCAGTTTCAGTAGTTATTGAGACTTAGTAAAATAGTATTATTCATCGTCCCCAAATAAATATAAAGCCCTTGTATATTTTTATCTCAGGCTTTTACTGTTGTAGCCATTCAGTCTAGTGTCATGTTACACTCGTGAGAAAATTCCTTCTGAAACGTGTTACCTATTAGCGGTTCCCTTTGACAAAAATATTGTGTCCGGCATCAGACTGACCTTCGAAGAAAGGAGGGAAATTTTTCATAGAACAGCATTACAGGGAATTGTCTTCCTGGAATCGAAATGGAGGGGATCGAAAACTAATTGCCTCCAGACTCTAGGAAAATATATAAACCTTCTTTTCCTTTTTATTGTTCAAACGGTTAGTATTTCATTTCTTCCGAAACATCGCTTCATCGGAAACAAAAATGCAGCTTTTGAAAATCTGGAATTTTGACATTTAAAATATTATTACCGTAAGTATTCTGTCTACTATGTATTTTTTCAATTTGAATATTTATTTCATATTTTTGCCGGTATAAAACTGGTACCAACATATTTTTGCAGAGTTTTGAAAATTAAATATTAAATTACTTATTATTTCAAACTCTTCATTTAAAAGTAATTTATTTAATGCTTAAATGCTTTCGTTTGGGGAAATAATTTTTACTTGACTCGTAATTTTGTTGGCTTTACAAGAGCACCATATATTGAAAAATTATTTTTTCAAATGGTAGAAATTAAAAATCTATGAATGTTTTTTCCTTTTTAAATGTTTTTTTTCTTTTCTGTGTGCTTATAAACATACAGAATCTTCTTTAATGGGGTAACAACCTATTACAGGTCTTAGCTGCCTCTACAGCACGCCTTAAACATACGGAATATATTTCTTAATTAATTAGTTCAATTTATATAAAAAACAAATCTTTTAACTTGAAAAAATCGTTCAAGAAATTTATAAAGAAATCGTACACATTTCTTATTCTGCATTGTAAAATTTAAAAATAAGATCGTCTTTAAATGATATAAATTTATTGAAAGAAAAAAACTTCATGCTATTGCATGAACTGCACTTCCAAAATGATTCTTAATAGAAATAAATATTTTATTTAAAATTTGTCCTTATTTTAATAATAAAATACATTTTAATATCATAAAAACAGTTTTATTAAATGCCTTAAAATTACGAAGAAAATTTACAGTACTATGATAAGAGAAAATTTCCTTAAATAAAATTAAGCGATATAACAGTTAAAATATATATATATATATATATATATTTTTTATCTCAGCTCTTGTAATTGTTGATAATATTTTGAAAAACTTAATGGAACAAAATACAGTGCATCACAGTTTTGAGAATAAAATTATTTTTAATAATATAATATATATTTTTTGGCTGAAAATTTCTGATTATATTAAATATACATAATTTTACTTAAATTTATTTGTGTGTGTGTTTTTTTTTCTTTAAGAAATTTGCAAAATATTTTTGTTGTTTGTTTTAGCGTTCCGTTAATCATCAGATATTTGCATTGATAATGTTATGGCATAACCTAGTTATCTAAACTGAAATTAGGTAAAGACTGATTAACAAAAGTCTTCTAATTTTGGAATCAGAAAATTGGTTTTATGGCATAAAAATGAAATATTATAAACTATCAATATTACGTTTTGCGATTTAAATTTTTTACAATAAAAATAAGTTTGGTTTATATTAATGGTCTGAATGATATAATTTAAAATATTTTAAATGCGAAATTTTCCATAAAGTTAAAATTGTTTTTCACAGGAATTTTTCTGAAATAAAAATGAAATAAATTTTTTTGTTTAATCTGCGGTCAATGAAATGTTTAAAAAGACATCATTGTGAAAAATCAGGTGAGTTGATCCTAAATTAGGAGTGTAAAGTCTTACCCAATTATTATTTTGCAATAAATTGCTAAAGTTTTTAAAGTTAGTAATATTACAGAATTTTTGAAAATATGTGTTAAGATAAGTTATAGCATACGTTCAATACCAAATGATCAACAATTTATAGAATCTTTCATAAATAAGCTAATGCACAGTTAATAAGGAGTAAAAATGTTTAATTGTTTCAATTGGTTAACAAGCTAGAAAAAAAATTGTAAGACATTGTTACGGAAATGTTAAATGATTAAAATAAATTTTCTTAAAAGTTAAAAATTAATTGATAAATAAATAAATATCCCGACTTCAAAGCTGTAATATCCGGATCACTAGGCTTACAGTGCCCATATCTGTTTTCCTAACCGAGGGCCCTGGGGTGCGAAGCATATGTCCCGGTTAGGTGGTCAGCCTAAAGCTAAATCCTTGGTGTTAAGTTCCCAAGCATGATTGGTACTCAGTTAATCGATCGACTGAAAGGATGGAAGATTGAGTTGACCTAGCCTGAGAATCGAACCTTGGACCTGTATCTTGGGAGCACTAAATCTCCGTGCTTAACAAGTGTAAAAGTTTGGGTGAATTTTGTCTCATAGATTTCCATGGAACAGAAGTCTATCGAGAAATGTAGGACTGAAAGATGTTACTCAGCAGTAGAAAAGAAACCACAAACTCCATTAGAACTTCCGACATGCCTTATCTCAAACAGTGAAGATAGAGGGAAGAAGAGGTTGTCATTCAAATACTTTTTTCTATTTCTGCATCAATTGCAAGCTGTGAACGTTCATTTAGCAAAATAAAATTAATTTTGGCTTACTTATGATTCAAAATGAGTCAAAACCGTCTAAGTGATTTAACAATTGTAAGTATAGAAAAAGAAAAATTTGAAATGATCAACTTTGATAAAGTAATTGATCAATTCGCTTATTATAAAGTAATTATAAAGTAATTGATCAATTATTTTCTTTTCAAGGGGGCGCCGAAAAAGGTATCGTACCCGGGTGCCAATTATGCTCACTACGCCATTGTTCGTTTTTGCCTTTATTCATTCAGGGATGGATGTATGTATGATATTAATATTTTATAAAATGTTATTAAATCTAATAACATAAAGCATATTCCAAAAAAATTAAAAGTGATTTAAAAAATTTGATAAAAAGTTACATTATTGAAGAAGACACCTCCTACTTTAAACTAAACTTCATACTAAAGCAGGGAAAATTAATTTTTTTATTTATTATGTTTAAATTTAAGAGTATAACTTTGAGTAAAAATTGACAAAGGTGAAAACTTTCTTTCTGCCGAAAACGTCTATCAATAATAAAATCAAACTAGCCATTTGTGTTTATACACGTATTTGTATTTGATTATGTTTTTGTATTGACATCAAATCGTGGAATTTAATATAATACTGTTTTAAGACATGAAAATGCGATACTTTTAAATTAATCTTATGCTGAAATATTATTGATAAAAGATAACTAATAGTATTTAATTAATGTAAATGCAATATAGGATTAATATTTAAATTTCATTTTCTTAAAATTATTTTTCATTTTATGTTAATTTTTCTAGTATCCCGAGAAATTCTTATATTGTTTAAAAAAAGCGAGAAATAATTGTATAAGCAGACATTTAACGAATATTTTGAAAAAAAAATACATTTTTGCAAATGTTTTAATCACTCCTATTTTAATTTCCTTTTTGTTTATATGTGTTATTCTGCTTAGACTGACTTTATGTTCCAATTAATAACCTAAAAAAGATTTATATAAATTAATGTCAAAATATTAAGGAATGAGAATAGTTCTTTAATAATTTTTGAAAGTAATTTATATAATAAAACTTTATATAATAATAATTGTGTTTTTTAAGATTATATATATACACTCACATCCAAAAATTAAGCACAAAGATGTAAAATGCAAACAAATCAACAAATACTGCTTTGATTGACATAAAATTCGTCAGGAAAGTAGCATATATATTTATGCGTAAAATAAAATCAATAATTATATACAGAAATGAATACAATATTAAACTTTTGTAAGTTATTAGATAATGACAGACTGGAGATTTAAACAGAATTATGTATAAAGGGAAAATAAACAGCATTAAATGAAAAATATCACATTAATTGAGTATTTGATCCCCCCTCATCTGTATACAAAGTTTACACCTTGTGACCATGCTTTCAATTAGGTGGTCAACCACCGCAGAATTAAGCAATAGCCATTCTTCTTGTAGAACAGTTTCCAGCTCAATAAGAGTAGCTAGAGGCGGGAAACGTGAAGATACAGCACAGGCGAGAGCATCCCAAAGATTTTCAACGAGATTAAGGTCGGGCGAATATGCTGGCCATGCCATACGCGCAATCCCTTCACTCTCCAGGTAGTCATCGACGATGTCAGCTCTATGGGGACGTGCGTTATTGTTCATTAAAACAAAAGCAGGGCTAACTGCGGCAGCGTGCAATCTCACAATGGGTTCTAGGACTTCATCTCGATACCGGACATCCGTCACAGAACCCCGTTTAAAGATGTGCAGGTCGGTGAGGTATCCTAATGAAATCCCTGCCCACACCATAATGCTTCCGCATCGGAATGTGTGATGTTCGGTGATGTTTTGGAGCTGATTGCGTGTTCCTTGTTAACGGCCATATCCTTATGCGCTTATCATCTGGCTCCAGAGCAAATCTTGACTCATCAGCAAACATGACATTGTCCAAGGCAGACACAGTCCAATTGACATGTTCTCGGTACCACTTTAATCGTTACCGTCTTGATTGGACGGATAGGCAAACACAAACTCGTGGAACCCGGGGGTAACTCATATGTAATTTTCGGCTAACAGTAGCTGCAGATATCACCTTACCAATGGACGCTGTAACCATAGATGTCACATGTGTGGAGGTCGCTCTGCGATTCCGCTTGGCTAAAATCGCAATATATCGATCTTCCGCGGAATTTGTAACCCTTGGGCGACCGACTACGGGCCTTCGGACAACTGTTTGTGTGGTTTGGAATTGTTTCCGTAAACGTGAAATTACAGAATGATGAACGCGGAAGAAAAGAGAAACATTTGAGACCGACTGTCCAGCTTCCATGCGCCCCACAGCACACCTGGGCTCAGAATCTTCCATTCGTCTTGTGGATGTCATAGAAACACGTATGTCTTGAAAACAAATTGTACAAAGTTTTAAACACCCCTCTCTCTCTATCAGCACTTACAATCAACTTCTGTGACCCTTCATAAAGCTGGTATCTTATAAGACTGCCCTTTTTGCATATTTCTTGACATGAAAGCGCGATTGGCCGTTACCTAACATATTTGCATACTGAAATTTACCTCTGCAGCGATTTAGATCCTCTTCAATTCTGATTGGCTTCCGGAAATTAGCATTTTTCTCTCCGTGCTTATCTTTTGGAAATGAGTGTATTTAGTTGATATTGAAGTACTAAATTCTTCAAAAAAATATTTTTGAAATAATTCAAAATATTAAGGAATTTCATATCCCTAGTATTGTATTGCTTGCTTCTTAAACATTGATTAATATATGTGAAAGTCGGAAGCTTCTTGAGACGACATCCGGTCATTACTTCCTCTATCCCCACCACCCTTTACGACCGGGGAGGAGAAGGGTGACACAGAGGCGAAGGAGTTTTTTTCTTCTTTAGTTTAGTTTTGGAGTGGATGTCCGGCGGGGGTGCAGGAGAGAGAAGACCTCGTCTTCTAACAAAAATGGCTGTTTTTTAGGCTCCAGAAGCCTATTTAGATATGGCATTATTATGTTCGTAGAGACGCCAGTCTTTTTTTGTCTAAATAACCGATTAGTTCGGCTTCTCAAGCCGTTTTATTAATAAGTGTTTTGTTATTAGAGACATCAGTCTCGAAACTAATGGTTAATTTATTGTTTGGGCTTCTTAAGCCAGATTTGTATGTGATTCTTCAGAGTATTTGAGACGCCAGTCTCTTATGAATATATTTATCGGCTTCACAAGCCATATTTGATTCCTAATGTATTTTGTTATGTGATGCTTAGAAAATAAATTAAAAATTAGCATCTGACATAGTGTTATCGCATTCTTTCCTCCAAGACCTACGCAACAGAAATTCTTTCATAACGGATTACCATTTCCGATTTAGAAGGAGGGAGAACGGTTACTGGCGCAGTCGGTAGGATAGTATGGGTAAGAGCTCTTTAAATTTTATGTGCATGCTCCCCAAGTAAATACTAAGAGTTTTAGATTTTTTTTCTTCATTTTTACCATATCTATGAACAAATGAATCTTAAGAGCGTTGTAATTTTGATTTTTCGTAATGTGATTAAATTTTGTTGTTGATTTTGGTTACTTATACTATCATATAAAAACAGTTTGTTGTATTGTAAATCTATATCTTATTCATTTAACTGTAACACGAATAATGTTTAATATTTATTTTGTGTGCATATTATTAATGTATTGCTAATATTGTTACTGGTATAATAGTATTACTGTTGTTCAAATATTAGATAAACAAGATATTGATAATTTTTATAAATTTGTGAAAAGATCTGTAATTATTTTACGGGTTATTATTTACTTTCATAATAGGAATGGTATTATTTGTGTAGAATTTAAAAATGTAAAATAATATTCATTGTATTTAATTTTTTTATTAGTATTATCTAATGGAATTAAAATTCCGAAACGAAAGAAAAAATGTTTAATTAAATATTGTACCATCAGTTACATCTTGAATAATAATTCAATGAAGATTTCTAGTTAAAAGTATTTTAGTGTAAGCATTAATTTTGATTTTGTTGATTGAATACTTATTATAAAATGGCACTTTTGAATCTATAATTATTTTTATTAAAAAAGTGTTAATTTTGTTGAATGGTTAATATTGATGTACTGGAACATATATTTAAATCATTCAATACTGTAATTTTAAGCTAAAAAATATGTAATTAAGTATTATACAATCAATTACATGTGGAATAAATAATTCATTCAATGAAGGTTCCTAACTGAAATTATTTTATAATGTAAGCATTTGATTTTGTTATTTGGTATTAGAATACTTGTTATAAAATGGTGTTTTTGGATTTATAATTATTTTGATCAAAGAAGTATTTAAGTTTTTGAATTTTCGAATGGTTAATATTAAAATAATTGATCATATATGTAGATTACTGTTTGTTTCTAGAAACATAATTTTAAAAATTATGTTCCTTATATCATCATGTGGTTTATGTGGAGTAAATAATATTAAGTTTTATTTATTCTTGAGTTTTTAATTTGGTGCATTGCATTTTAAATTTTCTATAATAATTTGTTAACATACTTGGATATAAAGTCTCTCTTTTGCTTTAATTAAGATTTAAAAGAAAGTGCTTTAAAAGAAATTGATATGCTTTCTTATCAATTACCAGTCTCACTGAAAAATTAGAAAAAGGTGTTTCTTAAATCAGTTTAAATAAATAGGTTCAATTATTTCATAGCAGTTATTAAACTTAACAATTATTTGCCTTTTTTGAGTAATATAATGTCAAAATTTTGTTGCACTCAATTAAAAACCTTTCAAACTTTAAAGAATTTATTTTAACAAATACTTATAGTTATAAGGTCTAAGCTTTTATGCTTTTATAAATTTTAACTTTTACATATTTTTTAATTAAATTTATATTGATATATGAATGTTTTAGATTTTTATTATATTTTTATGTAAAGCAATTATTGTTGATAAGGATAAGTCTATAAACTTTATGAAGCAGCACAAGCGTCAATATAATTATTTCTCTGTAACGTTTTAAAATATGTGTTAATAATTGTTTCGCGCCTTAAAGCCTGGTTTAAAAAACTTGAAATTTATATGGGAAAATAAATTTTTGTTATTGAATTGAAACACTGGTTTAATTAAAACAATTTATGGAAGTAAATTCCTTTTCAAATATTAAAGAATTATTCCATTTCTCTAGGTATCTCTTATAATAATTTCGAAAGAACTTACTTATAAAAACGATATTCAATAGAATAAAACTTAAAATATCTATGAGAAAATTTATAAATAACTATATTGTTTAACACATCTGCAGAAACAGGTGACAGAGAATATTGATATTTCTGAAAAATTATCATAATTTATCACATGCTTTTCTGATAATCCAATCATCATTTGTACAAAAAGTATCATATAAGACACAATTAGATGATGTGTAATAACAATACTATTTCCTCAGTCTAAAAAATTTCGAAAAATTTGTACACACACAACACACATTGAAGGAATACAATTTACCTCAGTATCCTACTACAGGTGACAGATATATTTAGACTAATTTTCAATTTATTATATAAAAAACCAAGTTCTACAAATATAATAACTAATTTTCTTTTTAGCTACTAGGTTTCCGTTTTGTCGAATTTAAAGGAAGCCTATGAAAACAGGTTTTATCGGTAATCATTATTTACATTTTTATTCGATATAATTACATTCACTTACATTAATTAAATATTTTGTCAGTAATAATCCTTTTTGCAAGCAAGTATGGACATATGACAGCAAAGCATTTTTTTAAAAACATTATTAAGTGAAAGATTAACATTCTTCAAAGCTCACATACACTTTCTTTTTTTATATTCAAAATCTCACCAAATTTGGAGCACAAAGTTTTTTGTAAAAATATAATCAGTGACAAATAAAACATACAATTATAAATTTTCAAAATAATTTCCCAAATTAAAAATAATTAGTCAGCATTCATGATATATTCGATCTTCACTGTGTTCTAATTTTTATAGCTATATTATTTTACATTTTAATGTAATCAAGGAATTAAATAATAAATCTATATAATGTAATCCTTCAAGCACCTGTGCACGTTAACATTTTCGCAGACTTCAGTGTCTAATAGAATTCTAGCTCAGATGTCGGTGACGTCATTTAATTGAAGCTCAGAATTACGAGGTTTTCGAAAGAGTGTAAGCTTAAATTGGTAGAAATAAGCAGCCGGAATCGTAGTGCAATAAATAAATATCTGGTGTATATAAAAAGAATTATAAGTATTATATATATACTGAAAATATTTTGTGTTTCAATATTTTCAAATAACTTCTTTATTTTTGGTGTATCTGTTCACACGTTTTGCATTAACTTCAAAAATTGATATTTGTAAATACATTCTAAATTTTACATTTATGAAATGATAGAATTGTGTAATTATTTCAAAATATACCTCTCATAACAGAAAAGGAATTTAATCTACATGAATTTAAACACTCAAAATGTACTAATTTTATTTAAAATACCAAATGAAAATTATATTTATTGGAAATAAATATCAGGAATGTTTGAATCAATCATTCGCAATGAATGAAATCATTCGCATTAAAATGATTTATGATAAAAAAATTTCTTTTTCATTTCTTAAATACTTAAATTTCTGAGGTGAATCCAACCTACCAACTTGTTCCTAACAAGTTTTCCCAATTTTGCTGAAACTGTGAAATACACTCTATCAAATGTTGTAGGGGACCGTGCAGATATTTTCCACTTGGATACGATCCCAATAAATCACCAATGGATAAAAATAGTTAAATTTCTGCATTCAAATGCAAAAGTTGTACGAAATATTATATGAAGAAAACTAAAATTGTTTGAATATCAAATTTTAATTAGTTCTTCCATCATTAATCATACTAAAAATTATTAAATCGTGAAAAGTGTAAATTATACTTTATCAACCGAATTTTATTTTGACAATTATTAATATTTACAAAACTATTCGACAACTGAAAAGGCAACATAGATGGATATATGGTATTGTCTGTTATTTTTCAAGAAACAACTTCTATTGATAGTTGATAATGATTGATAAAAGTGCACGCATAGCATTTATTCCACAATTCTGCTGTTTTATAGTTTAAAATTTATATGGATTATTTAATGAATATATATAAAAGATAAATGCAATAATCAAGCATATTTGATATCGGAAAACTGAACGGTGTTTTTCTCAGAAAGTTTTCTATGATGATGGCTAGTTTGTTTTCTAGCTTTATGGGTTTGGGACTTAATTAGTTTAGGATAAACTGCAGAAACATGCATTTTTAAATTCTTTTTTTACTATAAATTAATTAAAAATCCACTATTACACAACTCTTATTTACTATCTATTTCATTTATACTTTAATTAAAAATCTAATTCCATTTGTAATTAAATTATAGATCATTCATAATTCACTGATGTCAATGTCATAATGAGCTTTTCAGCTAGAGGTACTAATATTAAAAATTAAATTGAAGCTCATAGTTTTTTTAACAGTGTGCAATGCATCTTTGTCCAAAGATTTGAGGTAAGCCAGTACAACCTATTTTCATTATTTTATATCAATTTAATTTTTACTCTAAAAGGCACAATATTTCAATTAAGACTATATTTGAAACCAGTTTTAGTACATAACTAGACATAGTTGACCAAAAGTGCATGATTTTTTATGGAATAGGAAGCCACATTTTTAAATACATGAATAAAATTTATGAGATGGGAATTTGATAAATTTCTTGTTAGCATTGGAAGTGTTAATTTTCAGCCAGATTAAAAATATTAAATAAAATGCATATTTTGAATTTAATGTTAGTTATTTTAAAGAAGAAATGAGCATGGCAAGTTCGAATTATTTCTGACTTAATGTATATTTAAAAAAAATATATCCAATAGGACAACTCATTATATTCTTTCTTTGTCTCATAGTTAAATAGTTTCAGTTTTTATTTTGTTTGAATCTTAGGAAGAATTAATGCTTTTCTTTGTACGCGAATTCAATCAAATGTACGCTACAAACGAATGTATGCTACAAACGCAATTTTAAATGGTTAGCAATATGATAGGTATTATGGCGATGCTTTCAGAATAGTTTAGAAAATACAAGAAGTGGAAAAAAATTCTGGATACTTTTAAATTACAATAAAATGTATTTTCAATTACATAAAAGGGAAATACATTAACAGTTTTTATTAATATTAAATAA
Organism: Latrodectus hesperus; assembly: GCA_037975125.1. Classification (NCBI taxonomy): domain Eukaryota; kingdom Metazoa; phylum Arthropoda; class Arachnida; order Araneae; family Theridiidae; genus Latrodectus; species Latrodectus hesperus. Next base: position 22,759,542 of record CM075851.1, read on the forward strand.
ATAGCACTAACTTAAAAAAAGAATTTTCAGAAATAAAATAAAGTATGATAAAGTATATAAAGAGAAAATTATAAATCCTAAAATAAAGTTAATAATTCCACTTAATTTTACAAGAAATATAAGAAGTATATTAAGTTTTAATGTAACGAAATGCTTACGGTGTAATCATTCTAATTTTCTACTTAACATTACAGATATTTTGATAGTTTACGAAATAAAAGAGAACGTACACAGTACTGTAATATTCTCAAAGATGTACTCAATCTGTACAAAATTCAATTATTTCATTTCATTAATTTCCAGAAGGAAATCTTAAATTTCCACCACATTTTTAATTGGTTAGTTCAGTTCATTAACATTTTAGAAGCCAATTTTTAATCTTATGATTGCAATTGAATCCAAAGCTTCCATTTAAAATGTCTTTCTTTCAATACATTGTATCAGCACCCGAGTTTGAATTGTACTCAAGAATTATTTAACCAGAAACCAAATCTAATTCGGCAGTAACACTGGTGGTTTTAACAATCATTGAGATATGCTTAATGTTTGTATTTTAATGATATAGTTTAATAAACTTTGAAAAAAAAAAAACTGCGTAGAATGAATAAATTAGCATCTATTTTTGCCAAATAAAGAAACTAATTATTTTTAGTTTTTTAAATTAATAAATGCAAACTGTTCCTATAAATCCCCTTCAACAACATTGAAAAGATGCTAAAATTTTGTTTTATATAGTTTCCTTGAATTAATTTATTTCTGATTGTTGTGGTCTTAGATAAAATTCCACAGTTCAAATCGAACTCCTTATAAATTCTAAAATCCGATACAATGTCTAATCTTCGATTATTTAATGATATATGACGTTTCTGCAGAAACCAAATCAATTAGTAGAAAAATGTATTTTTCCTAAATATGTATTTATCATGTTGTTTTTATGTAACTAATTAAATAAAGTACTATCAAAGACCATTTAATAAAGGTACATATTGGATTGTAATCAATATTACTTTAATATTATATTATAAATATACATAAAGTGACTATAAGTGTAATTAAATCCAAAATTATTATGTGATTATTTTGAGATTTACTATTCAATAAATCAAATTACTGTTCATTAAATCAAATCACATTACTCTGTAAATTGAAATGAAATCACTTTTAGTGAACTGCTATTTCAAACTATCATGTTGGTTAAATCTCAGATTTATGAATATTCTATGTAAATTATGTTTTGTTTTTCATTCACAAAACTCAAAATTTAGATCGGAAAGGTGGAATGCATATTTTTGATATGTTATTTTGAGTTATTAAAATATTTTGAAATATGTTATTTTTTTCCTCTGGAACATTTTTTAAATGTATTCACTAATAAAAAAAATTAAGAATTTCATGAACTCCTTTAAATTAAAATTTTTTTTGTTATCAATGATAGGATACGCATTTCGTTGTTAACACATTAAATTAACTTTGTCAGTTCCTCTATAAGTCTATAACGTGGTACAAATACTTTCTTCTAAGAATCATGATATGGAATTGTATCCCCCAGACTTAACACAGGAATTGTCAGATTGACACTCTACCAGATTATTATCCTCTTTTTTAAAATTACATTTCATCTTGCGAATGGCAACAGTTTTTTCTAAAGTTAAATTTTTTATGCAGTAAGAAATGTTTTTTATTTACTTTTTATTTTTATTATTGGGGTTATATACTTTTAATAAGTATTATTTACGCCATTCTGTACAGTATTTTGGGATTTAAAGCAGAGAATGTGCGTTTTAAAACGATAAATAAACAGTTTTCTGTGTTATTGTAACTTAAAGAGTTTTTCATTGAAATATTCACATTACAACAGCAAGAATTATAATATTTTCTGATGTTCAAGATTAAACGAGAGACAAAAATCACGGTTTCACCATTATTTTTAGCGATTGAAATCGTTTTTCGTATAATAATTTGAAAAATAATAAACAGTACAAATAAAATATGCTTCTTTTTCTATTACTTAATTTTTATGCTCCGTTTTGAGATTTGCGTTTCATATTACTAATGTATTTGCAATATATAGATTGTAACAAATACTACCAACAGCTTGCACTAGTATTTTTGAATTTGTAAATGAAATTTTTGTTTTATTCCCAAATGAATCAAAACATGTCAAAACACACTCAATAATATCAATATTTGTTATTTGTGGCTTATAAGTATTAATACTGAATTCTGGTTTTAATTAGATTTGATAATGTGAAAGCATTTCGTGTTAGTTTTACTATAGAAAATTAAATTTAAAAATTAATCTTGCATTCAAAGCAAAATATCTTTATTTAAAATAAGTGGTTTTTCTTTGTTTATATTTGAGTTACATTATTATCATATTAACCCTTTATGAGACACACTTTTGATTACTGTGTTTTATGACATATAAAATTTAATAATGTCAATAATATAACACATTTGTTATAAGCTGTCCGTCGCTTCATCTATATTAGCCAATTTATGATTAATAAACGTGTATGATTTTCATACATACATTGATGAAACTTGCTGCTGTTTGAGGTTTCTTTTTCTAACGTATTGTGCTATAAAAATATTTCACCAGAATATACTTCAAACAGGGGAATTTTGTTTGGCGTGGGAAAAAAATTAGGAAAAACAGTGACCTATAGATGGCGCTGCACAGGTTGTTACATGCAAATTAACGTCGTGTATAAAATGCTGAGTAGCTTAAATTCTCGTTAATTGTTGATGGTGATGCAACGCATTTCGGAAGTGACCGTATTATCAGCCGATATTTTCCAACTCCCTGGCCGCCACGATCACCGGACATCACTCCCTGTGACTTTTGGCTCTGGATATTTCTGAAAAATGTTGTGTACAATGCTTCACTAGACGCTTTAGCGGATTTGAAGTGCCGTATTACTCAGCACGTTAACAACATCAGCACTGATACAGTGGAAAATACTGTTTTACCTTTACTCCTCCTAACAGAAAATGGTGGACACCATATTGAAAATTACTTGAAGAAGACTAAAGACAATTAAAAACAGAATTATTGTTGGCTTTTTCTACGGTTTTGGCCGCAGGGCAATTAAAAACTGATTTTTTCCTATTCGATGTGGCACCACCTCGTCGCTCTGAATAGGCTTTACACCAAGAGTGCCACAACATCTGCCTGACTTACGATAGCACAACTGGTTTAACCTTCAGCTTACAGCCACAATTGATTATCGTTCATGTCAGAATTCATGTAATTAACCTACAGCCACCTGTGCAGCGCCATCTATTGGCCACTTTTTTCCTAATTTTTTTCACACGCCAAACAAAATCCCCCTGCTTGAAGTACATTCTGGTGAAATTTCAGGTCTTTCTGACCAGTGGTTCTTTTTTTACAGCGTTTTTAAATTTGCAGTTTAATTATGATCACCCTGTATATATATATATATATATATATATATATATATATATATATATATATATATATATGTTTGTATGTATGTATGTATGTATGTATGTATATATAAACTTTTTTTCAAACGGCGGGCACCTGAGGGTTGAACCCTATGCCACAACAAGGCCAGAAACTGCTACTCTTTTGTCGTTACCCAGCGGGCACCTGTCAACCAAGTCACGGAGGCGAGTAGCGTTACCCGCGTCATACCGCCACTAACCCGTTTATAGGGTATGCCACATTCATACATCATCACAGAAGAAAGGATAGAGAAATACATAGAGAACAGAGAAAAAAAGTAACATCCATGTCCGGACCGGGATTCAAACCCAGCACCCGCAGCTCAAGATTCAGGAGCGTTGACCACTCAGCCATCGGTCGGCTTATAAATAATATAAACTTAACAACAGCTTTTAGCAGCTTTGCTACCTACTATGGGGGTAACTAAATAATAATAATACACAACAAATAATAAGACAAAGATAAATACGATCAAAAGCACAAGCTTGGATATTATTCTAATGTATTTTAATTCATTACTTTCTGTTTACGTAGGTTCATCTTTTCCTACAGAAATTCATGATATTGCGGGAAGATAAATGAAAAATAGAATTTTCTTTTTGCATATATTTTTGTATGGTAATAATCACGTTTATATTGTACTTCACTGAATTTTTCCATATATTCACCACGATATCTTATGTCTTGTTATTTCATTTTTAGATTTTAAATCAACGTGAACATATTTCTCGTATATGTGAACAAAAATGAGAAGCATTGGACAACTATCATTAATAGTAATACATAGTTCTTGATTGAATTAAGAAAAGCATTTATAAGTTGTACAATCAAAATTCGAATTATTAATTATAAATTGCTCTTTATTAAGAAATACAGTTTCCTCTGTTTTAGGTAAAATGTTTCAATTAATTTATGATTCAAAATATTTTCCGTAGAAATATTTTTTTTTTCATTTTTAAATCGAAACATTAATTGCTCTATATTGCATCTTGAAATATCAATGCTAATTTTGTGATTTACATAGTAGTAAAATATTTTATCAGAATTGTGTGTTGTTTGTAACTTATAAGAATTATAGCAAGTTTAGGAATTTTCTTTAAAAAAGTCAGTTGGTTTGGAAATAGTTCAACATTTTTGTTGTTGTCATCGTTTACTAATGACACTTGGACAAGCCAAGCTCGTTATGCTATGCGAATTAAGTCGATTGGGAGTGTCTTTCGTTTTAATCAGAGCACCATGAAGGTGAAAGTACGACTTTGCTCTACACACATGCCATAGGGACCCGTTTATAGGGTAGGCAACCATTCACACCTCATTCATACAAGGAAAGGACAAAGACAACAGGATAGATAGAGAGAGAAAGTACATCCATGCCCGAACCGGGATTCGAACCCAGGACCTCCTTATCCGCAGTCAGGCACGCTGACCACTAGACAAGTTGGTCGGCTCAACATTTTTAATGCATCTAATAAATGCAACTATACATTTTGTATATCGCCAAGAAAAATATCTTTAACAGCTTTACTGTTATTGTTTAACGTTGCAGAACACAGGTTATAATTTTCCTTTCTTGTGAATAATCCTGTAATACAATGCTCTGACATAATCGAATAAAAAGAAAAAAGTCATGTGTGTTGATATTGTTATTTCAATATTAAAGTGATGAATGTAATAGGTTTTTGCATCCGCTACTAATGCTGACTAGTTTTTTTTCTTTTGAATCAATTGAAATATATACACTTACTTTCCAGACACAATTATTTTAATAAGCATTGGAGTTCCCGTGAATGATTCTTTTAAAATATTTGCTAGTCCATCCCAAAATACTTTCATTCATGTAATACATAAGCATATCTTGAAAATTGCAACTTTTTAGTTTAAAAATGATTAAGTTTTCATTTTTCTGAAACGAATTTAAGAAATCTAAATGTTTATTAAATGTTTCAACACCATTTCAAATGAAAGGAAATAATATTTCAAACCGAATCATACCATTTATATAAAACGTAATCAGAAACTCGATAATTTTATATTTAATTTTCAACTGGCATTAGGGTTATAATAAAACTCATAATCTTAATATTTTATTTTTATTTTTTAAAGGGCAACATAATATTTGCCTTTTAACTATTTTATCGTGCGTTTTTCTCCTTTGTTCAGTGTGAAACTAACACTCTCTAATTTTTTGTTAGGTGAAAATATTACTTCTTTGTTAATAATGGCATTATAATAATATATAATAATAGTATCCCTTTTTGAGTAGTAATTCATACCTTAAAAGAAGAACTATTTTGAAAATTTTTACTTTCTAATACTAATTGTTATTTATTTTCATCTGTTTTAAATATATTTATAAATTGAAATCCAGAGCAAAAGTAGCCAGCACTTATTAAACGGTTACAATTTTTAGAGAGAAAATGGATAACTGATGCATTATATATATATATATATATATATATATATATATATATTTATTTATTTATATATATATATATATGTTATATATATATATATATATATATATATATATATATATATATATATATATATATATATATATATATATATATATATAAACACGTTAAACTGTAATCCAGAAAATTGCAATGATGAACTTAAGTTAAATAATTGGCGTTGTTTTATTCAGCGATTATTGAGCCTGCCTTTAAATTTGAAATGGATATTTTCAGTGGTTCGGACACACTTTTACCTGTTGGCACTTAGCAAAGAAAATTATTTTTCTTCAAACAATTTGGAAAGCTCTAAACAATTTATAACCTATTAAATAATAAAATTAAAAATATATTTTTTGTCGAAAGATTGTTTAAATAATTTTTTTGTTTTCATAACTTTTGTTCTAAAGAAATGCTTTATTAAATTGATAAAATTACGCATCATTTTTAAGTTACTATTATTTTCACATCAGTGTCATCACTGTTTATATAAACTTTCATGATCAGCTTTTGTTGTGTTGGAAAATCAACATTGAGCTATTGATTGCTTCTGGATGCATAACTATTGACTGTTATGTCGTCATAAGCATTTTACTGAGCAACACTAATTTACCATGATTGGAAAAATTAAAGATATATAATGATAGACACTGTGAGAATTTAAGAAAAAAATTGTTTTAAATCTAAATTCCATTTCATATAAAAACGATGCATTTTTAATTATTTTAAGAATTAGTTTTCCAAATAACTATTTTTTTCCTTTAAAAAATATCATTGAAATGTATTGGAAATTTACAAAAATGAGGTCAATTACAAACGTGATGACCAAAATCTATGAACCATTTATTTAAATGCTTATATAGATAAATTTACTCTAACTTTATCACAAATTACATAGAATCCAGATAATATTCAGTTTAATTTAAAAATCGAAGCACCTCAAAAATGAGAAAATATTACTATCCTGTCATAAGAATGAAATAACTTTTTATTCTTAAGAATTTCCTCCATAATTATTGCAGTGAGACCTATTAAATGTAAAATATCCTTTATGCAATGTATAATATGATAAATCCTTAATATGATGAAATGCAACAAAATGTTGGTATGAATGTCATCCTGCAATTTTTAAAGCAGCGTTTAGTGTAAAAAAATGAAGAAATTTATATTTTAAAGTAAAATATTGAATGTTTTTTTCTATTATTGTAATGTTTTTTTATTGTTCATTATTGTAAAATATCCTGTGTTGCATTATTTATTACGAAATATATCCTTTTTTTCATTTATTGTATGACTTAATATTTTTACACGAAAAGCGGTTCCCCTTTGTTTTCACATTTAAATTAGTATAACAAATTGTTATGCCTGAAGACAACGTTTTACTATCCAAACATTGAATTCAAGCTAATGATGACATCAGCACTTTTTTTACAGCTTTTCATTGGCTGTTGTTAAGAATGAAGGAGAAACTGCACGAATGCGCTGTATTTGCCGTCTGATAGATACCTCCATTTCTTCCGTGGACGCTGTTACTTCCTAAGTAAGAATTCTGTTCCCTCTACTTAGAAATTAGGTATTTTTTTCTAAATTTTTTCCAGTTAATTGCAAAAACTGTAGTGTATAGCTTTCTTGATTAATTGTTGAACTCTGAAATACTAATAATTGAGTTTTATTTACTGATAATGCTAAATTTACAACACATCTACTAAAGCTCTTTTCTTAACTTTCAGAAAAGATAATCCTTTTTATTTAAGTGATAATTATTGTATAATAAAGTATGTACAATGTTAAAAGTTTTTATAGCTTTTTACTATTTTATATACTACATAATGGTGTCCTGTTTACATTTTTTATTGTTTTGTTTATTTTGTTATCATTCCATTTTTTTTAGTTGATAGAACTCGAATATAAAATACCGTAATTAACGAAAATAATAATAGACATAAATATAAGCAAATGAATCAATTATTAATTTAAAATTTTATTTTCTAGTTAGCAACATATTTAATTCTTTATTATAATTAACAGTTTTATTGAATTCTAGGTCCTAAATAAGTTTAATGGAAATTTTGAGAATAATATATTAAGTTGATAGTTAAAATTATGATATTAACTCATCGCAATTAATTTTCATATTAATTTAATTAGATGCATAAAAATCAAATTAAAAATGAAATTAAATATTCCAATCATTAAACATCTTTTTAAATAACGGTTTTTTTTTTTTTTTGCTCACCAAACTTATTTCTTTAATAATCGGTATGGAGTTATAAAATAATAATAAAGAACCTGTCACTAACACTAATTCGATATAGATGTTTGATGTGGACTAAGAAATAAATTAGCGGTTCATTAATTTTATTTACGGTTTTTATTAATCATTAAATACTAAATCAATTATTAATTAAATGGCTTATACAAATGCAAAACATAGAAATATAAACGAATAAAAAATACATAAAAAATAACTTTTTCGCTGTTTGCATTTATCAATAAGGGTAATTTCTCAGTAAATATTTCATCGTTCTTATGAACAATCTGCTTGAAATGTTTTAAAAATTAATTTTAAGTTACATTTTGAAATTTAGTGAAAATTTCCTTGTACAGTTTAAAAGACAACATTCATTAAAAGACAACAAGTATTATTCTTGTTTCAAAATTAAAATTTTAAAATTAGTTTGCATGCTTTTTTTATTAAATTTAGGTATTCCTCTGAAAATAGTAAGATTGCTGTTAATATATATTTATAAATTAATGTGTTGAATATCTTTGAGCTTTTGTCATAAAAACATCATGGAATGGCTTAATTTTTTATGATCGGAATACATCTGAATGATCAGTATCTAAATTTTTATTATGCTTAATTATAAAAAAAATAGTTTAAATTAAAGCGTGGTTGAAGCAATCAATTTTAATTAAAATTGTATTAAATATAAGGCATTGTATAGTTAAGAATTAACTATTTGGTTTGAATATCATTCTTTTTAGTGAAAACTTGATTTGAAAAATAATGAAAATGTTTTAAAAATGAATATAAATTTGCTTTAATTATTTGCTCAAGTATGTGACGTTAAAAATTTAAAACTTTTTGAAACCAAAAATAAAGTTATTTTTAAAATTTTATTTTGCCTAAAAAATAGTAGGAAATATGCAATTTTAATACAACTTCATTGTTTTTTGGTCATTTTCCCCAAGTGAACATACAAGTGCAATCCTCTGAGTTAATTGTGCAATAATAATTTAGTTAAGTAATTGTTTCATTTTATCATAATAATAATAAGAAATATGCAGTTATAAATAGAAACTTTTTAAATATGTCCAAGATTCTTATTCTGAACATTTATTCTGAAAAGTATTAAATATGTTTGAATAGCCAATTATATTGTAAAAAAATGCGTGCCTTAAAGCAACGTATGTATATATATATATAACATTATTTTTATACTAGTGTTCAAATGCAATTTCAATCACTAATTTTATTTCCGCTTGTTGTAATATTGTAAAAAAAAAAATTGCTGCGTACATACACAACTAGAGACAGATGGTGACCGAAAGGATAGCGCTCTTGCCTTCGGTTCAACTGTTCGTGGTTTCGAATACCACCTGGTCTTAGATATTTGCAGTGGTTCACAGAATCCACTTTAAATTGACACAGATTAATTAATAATTGTGTGTATAAAATGGCCACGAAGCGACAAACAAATGTAACCAAATTCTTGCTGTAAAAACTTACATTGAATTTTTTTTGTCTTAGAGAAACTCATTTATTTAAAATTGAAATCCAAACTTTAATTAAAATAGTCATTAATTAAGAGGTAAATTATATGCTTAATCAAGAAAATTTGAAATTGGAAATTTCTGATCATGAGATAAATGATTAAGATGGAAATGATAGTAGTTTTAGTGAAATAATGATTCATTTATGGTTACAACATTCTTCAGGTAATTTGTGGTTTTTTCTAAAGATTATAATTTAGATTAAATTTAGATGTTTCAATATCAGTTAGTGAAAAAAAAATTGTTAATAAATTTTGTTATAATTTGTTAAAATAGTTAATAAACAATTGCAATTTATAGTTTTAAATTTTATCTCATAACTATTTAAGGTAAAATAATTAGTGTAATTGTGTCATTCTTCGTATCATTGGTGAAATATTTCCATATATGAGAGAGTTAATAATGAAATTTTTTAAAGTACTCACTGTAAAAAGATTTATATTAAAAAATTGTAACTTTTTTCAATGATCTAGAAGTTAGAAGTTCGTTGTATTTGAGATTTTTCTGAGAAAACTCACTCAGAAATAATTGGCATTATAACATGTTGTCTTTATTGGTAGTAGCTGATTTAGTAAATATTGAGATCTTTTTATGTATCTGCATTTCTATTTGTATTAAAAATAAGTTTTCCCTTTTTCTCAAATTTTTACCGGCTTCCAAAGTGATATCTTTAATAATCAGATTTGCATTACCCTGTATAGGTTAAGAATCTAATATTTTCAAATTTTAGCTTATTGAATTTACCTTAAATTTAGAAATTTAAGTTTTGCAATCATGTTTGGAAATGATGTGTGTTTGCTTTATTCTATATTATATATATTAACTGTGTGTGTGTGTTCATATATATTAAATAAGCATTTATGAGTAACTATTAAATCAAATATAAGAGGAATTTATTTAATGAAAAATCTCCTCATGTGTTTAATTTCGATGTGAAATTAAAAATAAATATTTTACAAAGTTATTTATGTTGAGATTTTGTACTCGCTTACAAACTGTGTTAATTTTCAGCTTAGAAAAATTATGTAATTGGTATAAAACTTTTTGAAAAAACAATATTTCTAATTTGCAATAGAATTTTTTTTAGAAATGATTTTTTTTAAAGACGTGGTTTGATCTTTTTAATAAAGTAATTCATATGCTTAAATGGGAATTTCACCTGATTTCATTCAAAGATAATTTATTAATTATATATTTTTATTAACTTTTGCTGTAATAAGTGGTTAATAATTTATTCATAAATCAACTATTTTGGCAAATTCTTTTCTAAATGGTTTTGTCATGACTTATGCAGATATTTTTCTCATACTTAGTATCTAGGTAAAATAGAAATAATTTCTACCGTTAGCTTGTCTAGGTTGCTCCATGTCTCTACGGACTGCAGAAGCTGTAACTCTTTTCCAGTACCATGAATTCAGAGCGAGCTTGTATTTCATGCTACGCCAGTGGTCACCTAAGGGGCCTCAAATGTGGCAGGGTCAAAAGACTTTTAGTCTGTGCACAAAATGTAAAGCTGAATAGGCATCGCCTGAGCATATTTTGAGTTGCTTTAATTTTGACTTGGAAGAGTTTTTCTCAAATCCCCTTGTGTTCTTGGATTTCCTGACTTTTGGAGTTGGTCTAGTATTGGAAGTGGATCATCTGGGATTAGCAACACAACACTATTTGTTGTCCTTTATTGATAGTAGCTGATGGAGTAAATATTCAGATCGTTTTATGTATCTGCACTTCTCTATTTACACTAAAAATGAGTTTTGCCTTTCACAAATTTTTACCGGTCTAAAAACTAATATCTTTAATATTCAGATTTGCATTACCATTTATAGGTTTACAATCTAATATATATATTTTCAATTTTTAACTTATTTAATTTACCTTAAATTAAGAAACTTAAGAATGTATTTCAATCATGTTTGGAGATGATGTGTGTGTGCTTTATTCTCTATAATTGTTCATATATATTAAATAAGCACTTTTCTTGGTAGTTATTAAATAAAACATAAGAGGAATTTATTGAGAGAAAAATCTCCACGTGTTCAATTTTAATTCGAAATTAATATTTAATTACGAATATTAATATAAAGTAAATGTTTTCTTAAGTCAAATATGTTGACTTTTCGAACTCGCTTTCAAAATGTGTTACTTTTCAGCTTTGGAAAATAATGTAATAAGTGTAACACTTTTCGAGAGAGAGAAAGAGATAAAAGCAAGATTGCTAATTGACAGATAAAATTTCTTTTAAAACTGAATTTTTATTTTGGAGAGGTGTTTTGATCATCAATAATGGGAGTTTAAATAATTACTTAATAATAATTTTAATATTTTATAATGGTATATATTACTATAACATAATAAGAATATTTTATAAAGGTATATATTATTATAACATAATAAGGTATTTAATAAAGGTATATATTATTATAACATATAAGGGTATATAATAACAGATGGAAATTATTATTAATCAAAGATAATTTATTAATTGTATATTTTAATAAACTTTAACTGTAATAAGTGGTTTGTAATTTATTCAAAGATCAATTATTTTTGCATATTTTTTTCTAAATGATTTTATCATCCTTGCAGATATTTTTCTCATACTTAGTATCTGAGTAAAATACAATTGATCAGTTTATAAAATTGAAAACATGCTTAACTTTCCTGTTTTATTGCTTATAAGCAAGGTTTTTTTGAGATCGTTTTGTTAATAATATAATTTCTTACATTTTAAACTTTAATTTTTAATTTCAATCTGCTTTCGGAAATTAGAAGTAACTGAATTTATACAAAATGAAAAACTTAAGTTATTATATTTAGATGTCTGGAGCATGTAAACAAAAATTTATGTATATTTACTATATTTCAATTACTTTAAACATTTCAAAAACTATCTAAATTAATAATATTTAAACTAATCATTTTATCATTAAGATTATCTATACTTCATATGTCCCTGATGTGCAATCAAACCCATGAGCACATGCAACGACACTTGAGCTTCACTCCACGGGGTCCCTGATGTGAAATCAAACCTGTGAGCTCATGCAACGACACTTGAGCTTCACTCCACGGGGTCCCTGATGTGAAATCAAACCCGTGAGCTCATGCAACGACACTTGAGCTTCACTCCACGGGGTCCCTGATATGAAATCAAACCCGTGAGCTCATGCAACGACACTTGAGCTTCACTCCACGGGGTCCCTGATGTGAAATCAAACCCGTGAGCTCATGCAACGACACTTGAGCTTTACTCCACGGGGTCCCTGATGTGAAATCAAACCTGTGGGCTCATGCAACGACACTTGAGCTTCACTCCACGGGGTCCCTGATCTGGAATCAAACCCGTGAGCTCATGCAACGACTCTTGAGCTTCACTCCACGGGGTCCCTGATGTGAAATCAAACCCGTGAGCTCATGCAGCAACACTTGAGCTTCACTCCACGGTGTCCCTGATGTGAAATCAAACCCGTGAGCTCATGCAGCGACACTTGAGCTTCACTCCACGGGGTCCCTGATGTGAAATCAAACCCGTGAGCTCATGCAACGACACTTGAGCTTCACTCCACGGGGTCCCTGATCTGGAATCAAACCCGTGAGCTCATGCAACGACTCTTGAGCTTCACTCCACGGGGTCTCTGATGTGAAATCAAACCCGTGAGCTCATGAAACGACTCTTGAGCTTCACTCCACGGGGTCCCTGATCTGGAATCAAACCCGTGAGCTCATGCAACGACTCTTGAGCTTCACTCAACGGGGTCCCTGATGTGAAATCAAACCCGTGAGCTCATGCAACGACTCTTGAGCTTCACTCCACGGGGTCCCTGATGTGAAATCAAACCCGTGAGCTCATGCAACGACTCTTGAGCTTCACTCAACGGGGTCCCTGATGTGAAATTAAACCCGTGAGCTCATGCAACGACACTTGAGCTTCACTCCACGGGGTCCCTGATCTGGAATCAAACCCGTGAGCTCATGCAACGACACTTGAGCTTCACTCAACGGGGTCCCTGATGTGAAATCAAACCCGTGAACTCATGAAACGACACTTGAGCTTCACTCCACGGGGTCCCTGATCTAGAATCAAACCCGTGAGCTCATGCAACGAAAATTGAGTGAAGTACAACGAAACTTGAACTTCACTCTAAGTGGTTCCTGGTGTAAAAACCAAACCTGTGAGCTCATGTAACGATACAGCTGAACTTCAGTCAATAAAGTTCCGGAGTAGTTCAGACCTTTACTTAAGAAAAGCTGTGATCCCTATAAACATTTATTTGGATTTTGATTTATGTTTGTGTATTTGGTAGTTCGCTATTTTCTTATGCGTTTTTGTGAGCATTTGTAATTCTTATAAATCTACTTCACTTAATAGTCTTTAAATATCTGTTTCTATTTTTGGTTTAATAATTAGATAAAATTAATTGAAATTCCAAAGTGCTAATTTTCTAAAGTCTGAATTTTTTTATATTAAGAATAAAATATAATTAAACTACACCTTCACGAAATTTGTGTAAAATTAGATTATTGATTAAATATGATGGAACCACCGCCAATCTCTGTTTCAGTACCCTTTTAAAATAACTCTGGAAATCTTAAACTTTTCCACTAAAATAAATGAATTCAGCAATACTCACAGATTCTGTAATTCTTGATTTCAAGCTGATGTGAGAATTTTATTGTGTAGTTGAGGAACATTGATTTCGTACTTCAAAAAATTGTTTTTTTACTTTGAAATCAATGAAGTAATGCTTAAAAGTTTACTGTATTTAGACTTAGCAAATGTTTTTATTACTTTCGGTTCTAAAAGATACAGAAAATTACTTAAAAATAAAATTATCCTTAAAAATTGTTTTTTAAATTTATTATAGGACAATATGTGCATCATATATCAAAATATTTGTTAATTTTTGTTTTAAAATGCTGAAGATTATTCAAAAGATAGTTTATACAAAAAATACTTTTCCAAAAATTTAAGTTTTTTCGATACTTTGAATAATTAAAAAAATTTATATATATAATTTTAAACACATTTGCATTTCTATCTAATTCAATTTTACTTCGATATTACTTAATATATTGTACAGTTTTGTTTTCTATCACAAAAGAAAAAAATTTACACGTAAAAACTTTAATCTTGACCTCTGATCTTTTAAATAAAAGTTGAGAGTGATTGACAATTTTCAGTCTGATAATTAACATCCCAATCAATGCAATAAAAATTTTGAACAAAGAATTTGAAAGAGAAGAACTGAATAATCATTTGTCATTACTTTAATTTGATTTATCAAGTGGTGTTATATAAAAATTAAATATCAATATAATTAATTTATGCATACTACTTAAGTTAACTAATAATTTTATAAAATGAGATAAACTGAAATATTTATTAGTGAAATAATTGATTAAATAGAATGAACTGCATTTTATATTGTTCTTGTTAATCAACATTTTTAACTGTTATTGTTGCAATTTTATTTTTACTTATAAATTGACTTTTAACTGAAGCTATAAACTTTACTATTTTCCGAAAACAGCGTTTGGTAAAATGCAAAACATTTTATTATAGCATGTTCTTTATTTTGTCTCAATAAATTCATTATCATAGTTTTAATCCTATCATCATATTATCTTACTTTTAATTTAATAGGAATAATTATAATAAATATTAGTATTATTATGTGTGTGTGAGATTTGAACCGGTAGTTATTGTTAACAGTTCAACATGTCTCCTTTGTCAGAGCACTTTTTGTGCGAAATACCCCTACATCCAATGTTACTTCGTTTTTATTTCTTTGGGTCCCCTATTTCATTTAAAGTGTTTAACGATTTAATGAATCTCAAGTATGTATTTTCATTATCAGCGCAGACTTTCTTAGATTGCAATTGGAAGTTTTAGAACAAATATATGTAATTCACACAATTTCACAATAGTTATACCTTAGAAATAAAAAATGAAATGGGTTGCTACGATTTTGTGATAAAACAACGCACTTTAAACGATAATGTTCCAGATTCCATCTCAGCCACCGTTGAGCTGCAGGAGAATGATGTTTTGTCACTCTGTAGTAGACATTCTAATGTCCTACTCTAAGGCATTTTAATACAATTTAAATTGATTTCCACGTGGCCGTGTATTATAGGTTATATAATTTTGGACCGATTGTCATGTTGCTCTCACAGAAAACTTTCAAGTATCCACCTCGGCAGACCTGCATGCAGAAGAGAGGGACTTAAAACCCATCTCTTGCTGTTCCATCGAACAGAACCAAGAACTTTCCATCTAAAAAGCACTGTCTTTCCATTTGACCACGATGAGGCCGTATGTGTACCTATGTTGCATACATCTTATCTACTTTAGCGTACAGCTAACTACTTACAACTACAAAGACTAACATGTATACCTTGATAAGGCATTATAAATAGCATGCTCCTCTTGGTGGAACAGCCATCTTAGAAGCATAATGTCCTGTGTTTGATTAGCGTCACTGTTAAACAGTAGCTGAAAAATGTGTCGCTTTTCCCTTTTTCATGCACATCTGAGGGGAACAGTTTTCAGGGTTTCCTCCCTTGTGAAACTTAAATACGACCCACTTTCAATGAAAAGAATTCTCTGAAGGCAATTTATGCGGTGGATATTAATATGCTTAGCAACAGTGTTCGGCCACTGTAAACTAGTCATAGTCAAATATTTTTAATATGTTTAAATAGACAGACGATTGTACAATTTAAGACCATCAAAACTGTGCGCTGCATCCTGAATGCATGTATAAATATCATGTACCGAAGTTAATACTGTAAATTCAACTGATTTTATTATGATACGCACAATAATACTATTACATTTTTGTTTAAAAAAATTGTTATGAAATTCAGAGTCACATACTGTTTTACATAAACTGATTTGTTTTGTTTTTCCCATGAGAAATTCAAGTTATTTTAAATTAGTCTGTCTAGAAGCAAATGTAAAAATATATCCATTCAAATGATTAAAAATTTTTGATTTCAATCTGTCAAGAGTTAAATAACTGATAAAAGTAAGTATAAAATAATGTATACATCATTCATGAAATACTCCTTTAAAATGTGCAGAATTGTGTTTTCTCATTAAAGCTGATGTGTATTTAATTATCCGTTTATCAAGTGCTCGTCTAATTTGATGAATGGGCAATTAAGGTTTATCCTATACATTTACATTGTGTATGTACAAAATGTCTGGACTTCACTTCCCATTAAAAATGCCTATTGGATAAAATAAGTCTTCAATTTTATTTTATCCACGCAATTTTGGATTTCAAGTAAAAAAAATTGACCAATCACTTTTATTTTATTGAAAAGATAATTATAATTTGAAAGGACAAAAATGATTGAAATGTGGTACCTATAAGTACAGAATGATATTATATTCAATGAGATTTCAATAGTTGTCAATTTTTTCCAACGGTGGGCACTTGGGTGACTAACCCTATGCCACAACAAAGCCAGAAACTGCTACTCATTTGTCGTTACCCAGCGGGCACCTGTGAACTAAGTCACGGAGGCGAGTAGCGTTACCCGCGTCATACCACCACAAACCCGTATATAGGGCGGGCCACATCCATACATCATCTCGGAAGAAAGGATAGAGAAACACAGAGAGAACAGAAAAGAAAGTAACATCCATGCCCGAACCGGGATTTGAACCCAGGACCCACAGCTCAGGAGTCAGGAGCGCTACCCTCTCAGCCATTGGTCGGCGTAGTTATCATTAGTCTAATTTTCTATGGTTTGAACCTGTTAACTGTTTCATCCAATCATAGTTTGCAAGAAACATTTTTTTTTTTTTTAGATTTATGAATCACAATGTGTAGGTTGGCTTTATTGTCATATTCTTTAAAATTTTTGGAAACTATTCGATAGTCTATCATCATTGTCTTTTCCAAGATTTCCACGAATACAATATTGGTGGAAATATATTCTTAAATAAAAATTTCGTATAACACTAAATATTTAGAGTTAATTAATATTTTATCAGACACATTCATTCAAGAACAAAATATTCTCCAAGGACATGTTTTGAATTGTTTGAATTTTGCTATTTATCTTAATATAATAAATAAACTTCTTCAAAGATTCCCGAACTATAATGAGTTGAATGTGTGTGATAACTCAAGAAATTCATGCCGAGTGATTTAGAGCAGATTTAATAATTTAGAGCAGGTTGTTTGGCTTTTAGCTTAAGGCTGTTCAAATTGTAATATATTTATAGGAGTGAGAGAGAAAAAACTAAATATATATATATATATATATATATATATATATATATATATATATATATATATATATATATATATATATATATATATATATATATATATATACCCCTTTTAAAAATAAAAAAATGTCATATATTTCTGCAAAAAATGCAGATTCCATCCAAATCCTTAATTTTATATAGGAAGTAATTTCATGCATGTTACTCATGCCGTTAAACATGCCAGCCTTATTTTTATTAATAAATTTAATTATTATTTTCATACGTTTTTTAAAGCCTCTTTTTGTAGATTCTTAAAGTTCTATCGTGATATGTTGACATATATCCTTAATATTTCCCATCATATGTTGACATAATATCTGTGTTGAAAGTCCTTCGATCACCGATAAGTTATGGAGCTACAAATAGAAGCCAGATAATAAATCTTGGCTTGCCAATACCTTGACACAATTCATCACCCAACATCGAAACTTTTGGGAAATAACCCATTTAAATTGTACGTATCATCCTTGGAGATAAAAAACTGAATAAAATTATTTTGAAATTAAATCACTCCCAAATTATCAATTACACGACTTAATAGTTAATTTCGTATAATGTGAATGTTTTTGTGTCCATACATTTTGATGAAAATGAAAGTTCTGACTAAAATATATCCGATTATATAACATGATTTTTCATACCAGATTCTTCCTAACCTTAAGATGAAAATTACATGTTTTCATCCTCAATTTATTTGACGACATTAAAAAATACATTAATTCAATAATTTAAATAAAGAAACAATGTCTACTTTCTAAACTTCAGAGATTATTGAAAAATTATCCAAATATTGCTCCAGTAAACCTATTTCCACAGTGCGCAGCATTTTCACCAAAATCCCATGAATTTAATGCAACTATTACAGCCGAAAAGGCACATGCAATTCATCGACATTAAATATTATTAAAGCAAATTTTCTCATTTAAATTTCGAAAAGTTGTATTTTTGTCGTGAATAATACTTTGATATAAGCCATTCAATTTTATTAAAAATATTGTTTAAAGTGTTTGCAAATAATGGCACTATGAACACCCCTAGTTATGTGCTCATTGATGGTAAATACAACACTGACATGGCTACTAAAAATTCTAGCAAAATAATAGCTGACATTTCTCTAACAGTAAAAGATACGAACCTTGTCACCACAAAATTCCTTTTTATTCTTTGGTAAGTTATTTTAGGTTAATAAAATAATAAATTTGTAGTAAACATTTCACAATCTCATTAAAAACAAAACTTCATTCCATATACCAAGAAAATTCTTAAGAATCTTTCTTTATATAACATACACATGCTGCTCTCAAGCTACATATATTTTCTGACTGTAACCTTATGTGTTCAATTGACAGTTTTCAAACAAACACATGCTTATATTCTCATTATATTTTATAATAAAGAATTTACATTTTTTTTAAAATAAAAATCACATATCCAAGTTCCCACCAAAATTGGTGCAAGTACCTTAAGTCAGCTAGTTTCTATTTCTTTTTTTTTTTTTTTTTTAAAAAAAAGAAAGAAAACAGTTTTGTACGTTATAAAGTAAAATTCGATGAATTTTAATGCCAAAAGAATAGGCTCAGCATTACCCAATAATAGTTCTGGTACCAAAATACTTAATCAACCAAGCAATTTTGATATAATGTCATATGATGAATTAATAATGCCGAAGTATTTAAGGTTTTATTCAGTCATAATTTTCTTTTCAAATTCCAAATGCCGGGTAAATATTCTTATTGATCGCTTGATGAGTAGATATAAATTAATTTTTGCATTTTGTCTTCAACATACTGATAATATTTTGGTGCCATTCATTTTTTCGAAAAATAATTAGGGTGCAATTGGTCAAGATTCTATTTCGTTCTTCAAAATGAAGGGTTATAATTTCAAACCCAGTATCTATTAAACAGCTTAAAGCAAATGTGCTACTATTTCCTGCATGTATAACGATAATTGAGTTTCTAACATACCAATACATGAATAACACTCCATAATCCAGGAAGCAAAAAATATTAAAAAGCTTATTGCACTATAGTTGACTGTTCCGACTTTTATCTGTGACGCAATAGTGGAATATATTTCTTGGAGTGAAAGGTTCGGAGTTCGGTCCCAATTCCATAGGAACAACGGAAGATAAGATGTTGCCAACATCTTTCAGAAGAGGATGTTTGGGTGTTTTCTGGGTTTCCTCACTTGTAAATGCGGTCCATTATCTATGAAAAATCTTTCTATTAATTTCAAATCGGCAAAAAAACATAATAACAGGCTCATACTGTTTTGAAGTGGTGTTTGTTGTTTCTCCTTCTTAAATATTCGGAAAATTTATTGTTTTCATTCATTAAATGCGTATTAAAGAGAAATATTTTCTTGTCAATATTTTTGTCATATATTTTGTCAATATTTTTGTAAAGAATATTCTTACTTAAGTTTAAATAAAAAGGAAATATTCCTATATTTCCTTATATTCAGAGACATCCCTGCGATGATTAAAAGATTCGCTTGGGAAGTCTTTAGGAAAATTGTTTCAAAAGAATATGTAAGAATATTCTCCAAGCAGTAAAGAACATTATATATTGCTATTTTATATCTAATTGCCTCCTTGGAGATGAAATGTATAACCCACGGGTATTTATAATGCCGATGTATCTATTAATCTTATTTCTAAGAAATATTTTTTATGGGTGCTGTTTTAATAGTCAAGATTATTCTTACGCAAGTTTAAATAAAAAGGAAATGTTCCTATATTTCCTTATATTCAGAGACCTCCCTTCGATGATTAAAAGATTCGCTTGGGAAGTCTTTAGGAAAATTGTTTCAAAATAATGTGTAAGAATATTCTCCAAAAGCAGTAAAGAACATTGTATATTGCTATTTTATATCTAATTGCCTCCTTGGAGATGAAATGTATAACCCACGAGTATTTATAATGCCAATGTATCTATTAATCTTATTTCTAAGAAATATTTTTTATGGGTGCTGTTTTAATAGTAAAGAATATTCTTACTTAAGTTTAAATAAAAAGGAAATATTCCTATATTTCCTTATATTCAGAGACATCCCTTCGATTATTAAAAGATTCGCTTGGAAATCAAGGAAAATTGTATCAAAATAATATGTAAGAATATTCTCCAAGCAGTAAAGAACATTGTATATTGCTATTTTATATCTAATTGCCTCCTTGGAGATGAAATGTATAACCCATGGGTATTTATAATGCCGATGTATCTATTAATCTTATTTCTAAGAAATATTTTTATGTGTGCAGTTTTAATAGGAAAGAATATTCTTACACAAGTTTAAATAAAAAGGAAATGTTCCTATATTTCCTTATATTCAGAGACATCCCTGCGATGATTAAAAGATTCGCTTGGGAAGTCTTTAGGAAAATTGCTTCAAAATAATGTGTAAGAATATTCTCCAAAAGCAGTAAAGAACATTGTATATTGCTATTTTATATCTAACTGCCTCCTTTGAGATGAAATGTATAACCCATGGATATTTATAATGCCGATGTATCTATTAATCTTATTTCTAAGAAATATTTTTTATGTGTGCAGTTTTAATAGTAAAGAATATTCTTACACTAGTTTAAATAAAAAGGAAATGTTCTTATATTTCCTAATATTCAGAGACCTCCCTTCGATGATTAAAAGATTCGCTTGGGAAATCTTTAGGAAAATTGTTTCAAAATATGTAAGAATATTCTCCAAATACAAGCACTAAAGAACATTGTATATTGCTATTTTATATCTAATTGCCTCCTTGGAGATGAAATGTATAACCCATGGGTATTTATAATGCCAATGTATCTATTAATCTTATTTCTAAGAAATATTTTTATGGGTGCTGTTTTAATAGTAAAGAATATTCTTACGCAAGTTTAAATAAAAAGGAAATTTTCCTTTATTTCCTGATATTCAGAGACCTCCCTGCGATGATTAAAAGATTCGCTTGGGAAGTCTTTAGGAAAATTATTTCAAAATAATGTGTAAGAATATTCTCCAAAAGCAGTAAAGAACATTGTATATTGCTATTTTATATCTATCTGCCTCCTTGGAGATGAAATGTATAACCCATGTGTATTTATAATGCCGATGTATCTATTAATCTTATTTCTAAGAAATATTTTTTATGTGTGCAGTTTTAATAGTAAAGAATATTCTTACTTAAGTTTAAATAAAAAGGAAATATTCCTATATTTCCTTATATTCAGAGACATCCCTGCGATGATTAAAAGATTCGCTTTTGAAGTCTTTAGGAAAATTGTTTCAAAATAATATGAAAGAATATTCTCCAAGCAGTGAAAAACATTGTATAATGCTATTTTATATCTAATTGCCTCCTTGGAGATGAAATGTATAACCCATGAGTATTTATAATGCCGATGTATCTATTAATCTTGTATCTAAGAAAAATATTTTATGAGTGCTGTTTTAATAGTAAAGTATATTCATATGTTAATTTGCTCATGTATCTATCAATACTTTTTTAGTGCTGTATGCTCATGTATCTATCAATACTTGTATTTTTGATAGAAAAGAATATTCTTACACAATTTTAATTATTTAGGAAATTTATATTACCCTATGATTATTATTCTCCCTGCGATTTTTTAAGATAATCGTTTGGGATCCTTCGATGAGAGAAAAATCCACAGACAGCTAAAAATTATATTTTCGAGTGCTTAAACGCTAGTGTAATTACCATTTCTACTTCTTTTGTTTTTTGCACTTCTTCCAGCGATTTTTTCATCGTGACTTAAAATTGCTTCCGAATGCTACTCCTATCTGCTTATAAGATCTAAATAAATTTCTTTTTAAACGGTTGATTTTCTTCTGCGCATTGACAACTTACGGAAAAAGTGTCTTTCATCTTTAAATGTTTTAAGAATTCTATCTAATTGATCTTGGTGTTTATTTCCCAACTGTCATTTTTCGCACATAAAGACTAATCAAACTTTGATTTACGGTTTAAAGAGAATTTCAAATCACCATAAGCAACCAATTCTGAATTGGGTCTTGAACCCATGAAATGTTGAACCGAAGGCAAAATCTCTAGCGATTCTCCTACCAGTTTGGCTAATATATCTTGTGAAGCTGACAGTTCATTTTCGCTCTGTGTCTACTGAAGCATCTCTCGATCTATCATATTTTATGAAAGTGTGGCATGTCTCAACAAGACCCTCTTATTTGAAACGCCTTGATTATATTCATTATAAGGCTTTACAGTTTGTGTTTAGGTGTCTTTTGGATATTCCTATTACTGTTTGTGATATTGTTTGAACCGTCATCATGTAGAAGAGAGAAATGTCTCTGTCATCATTGGATTTTATTCAATAGTAAACAATCGTTATGTGAGGATTTATTTCACAATTAAATAGCCTTAATAATTGCCTTCGCAAAGTTTGTCCAGCATGCATTCATCATTTTGGAAGACGAATGTAAAATTAACTTCCAGTGGCTCTTTGTAGATAGCTTTTTGCGGTTTGGTAGAGGTCTAAATAAATACTTTTTTCGATAGTTCATCATCTATAAAAGACAGTGTATTAACCCATTGTGGAATTTTATAAAGTCTGACGTCGTAAATTCGATTTTAAAATTAATTTTTAATCATCATCGACAATTTAACTTATCATATAAACCAGCTTTTACAGATGATTAGATATTTTTAAATCAACTAGGATGTTACAATTTAATTTTGGATTTATTCTAAGTATGTCTTCCATGAATTATGATTAATTATTTCCCACTTAAAAACATTTTATGCCCAGTTGAATTTCTGTTAAGCTAGCTTTCGTCATTTTGTGAAGAGTATGGATTTTGTACCTATAGTAGATTGTTATAAAAGTTTATATACTATATTTTTTTCATTTTTAAATTTTTTTAAATATTTGTATATTTAAAATAATGTTGATCTTTATCTAATTGGATCCACAGATGCCTTTAAGGAATTCGTAATCTGTTTCAGCTTTTTAATTCAGTTGATAGTTTTAAAAAATATAGGTTAAAAAAACAAATTACTTAATAATTTATCAAGTTTGCATTTATTGATATAGTTATATTCAATAAATACATTTTGATTTTAATCATAGTTATTTATGTGTGGACATAATATAAAAATAAAAATTGAAATTATATGTATTTATAAAATTAATATATAATTTTCTTTGTTATTTTTGTTGATGATATAGTAAGATATTGATAATCTTAGAAATGCTAATATTCCTTTTATTTTTCCCCCTCCATGTCTCATTGGATGAGATTTCTGGCTACCCCACAATGCTTTCTACACCTGCTATATAAACGCATCCAATAAAATCATAAGTGAGTTTATAACCTTTTTATATTTTTTGAAATCTGATGTATGTGTGATTTAATGTTACATATAGGCTTATCATCAATCTTACTTTTTCTCTAACTAAAATGAAGTGGCTGTGTATAGCTTTGGTATATGAATAATGGACTGTATAACTTTGAACATAAAAAAACTCTTTACTTTTTGTAGCTGATTCACCTCACTCATTTTACATCTGCTCTCTTCAAAAGCAATAACTCGACTCCCTCTTCTCTCACAGTTTTTTGTTTCGCTTTTCTCACATACAAAAGATGGCGCTGCTGTCACAGCGCTTCATGGGTACGGAACATCCCCCCCCCCACGTTGCAATGTTACATTCAACCAATGAACATACAAATAATTAAAAAAACTTATGCACAATAATTAATATAAACATTATATAAACACAAAAATTAATATTAACACAAATTATTATAAGTAATACATAAAATATAATAACAAATTATATATTAATAAGAAAAAAAAACAAATTTATTAAATGGATCTTTTGAAAATTCCTGAAGAAGTTTTTACCTTAACAACTCTGACCCGTTTGTCATCGCCCAGAAGGGTTTGCACTATTCTACCTAATGACCATTTTTGAGGAGATAGATTTTCATATTTGATAAGCAGGATCTCATTGATTTTAACATTTTCTTTCTCAATTCTCCATTTGGACCTCTGTTGCAAACTATTAAGATATTGTACCTGCCATTTCTTCCAAAAAATTTGAATATTTTTTGTTAATTTTTTCCAGTTACTCAATTCATTTTCATTAATGTCAAATTAGGTTCAACAATAGCATTTAAAGGTGTATCAATTAGGAAGTGAGCAGGTGTTAATATATCATACGCATCAGTATCTGAGGACAGAGGTACAAGCGGTCTGGAGTTAAGGATACCCTCTATCTGAGTAATGACAGTTAAAAACTCTTCATAATTAAGTTTAGCATTGATGCACACTCTAGTAAAATGAAAGTTAAAAAAATTTTCACATCACTCTCCAACAAATCACCAAAGTTGGGGGCTCTAGGAGGAAGAAAATGCCAATCAATTCCCTCTGTTGACATATAATTTGCAAGTTTCTTATCTGGTTTTAAAACTAAATGGTGCAGTCTGGAAAATTCTTTATTCGCACTGTGAAATTTGTTGCATTATCAGAATATAGTTTTGAACATAAACCTCTACGAGCAACAAATCTCTTTAAACATGCAATGAATGCTTCTGATGTCAAATCTGTTACCATTTCAAGATGAATGGCTAAGGTAACCAAACATATAAAGATACATACATATACTTTGTGCAAGACACCTTTCATTTGATGTTTATATTTTACATTAAATGGTACACAGAAATCAATTCCTGAGCAATTAAATGGGAAATCGGGAGTCACTCTCTCTTAAGGCAAATCACCCATTAATTGCTCAACCCCTATAGGTTTAACTTTAAAACATGTAATACAATCATTTACAATTTTTCGACACGTTGTTTTACCTTTTATATGCAAAAATTTTTGTCTGACATAATTCAGCAAAGCAGCTGGACCTAAATGAAAATATCGCTTATGATACATTTCTATAATGATTTTTGTAAGCTTCTTTGGAAGAATAATACGAAATTTACTATTGAAATTTATACTTGCATTTTTTATTCTACCATTTACTCTTAATAATGCATCCTGATCTAAAAAGCGGCATAAACATTTTATCTTACTTTTATCAGGTACAGGTTTTTGTTGACCCAAACATTTCATTTCGAAGGGGAATTCTAGTCTCTGAACCTCTTGTACTAAGAATTTTTTTGCTACCTTGATTTCTTCTGTTGACAATTCTCCTGTCCTCTTTTCAGTAGAGCTCTTTAAGTTGTGTAGAAATCTGAAAATATGCAATATTTTAGTAATTATTACTAATATTGAGTAAGTCATAAATAAAGGAATTTGAAGTTAGGTAAAAGCAGATGAGTCATTTTGAGGCATATTTCTCAATTCAGAGGTAAACTCATCTTGTATGACTAATGAAGGAATTTCTCGGTTGGGATAGTCTTCTTCAGCAAGGAAACTGGGGCTATTTAGCCATAGTTCACTTTCAATCAGTTTATTAGGTTCCATTCCTCTCGAGATAAGGTCAGCAGGATTGTCCCTCGAAGACACGTGGTGCCACTGATGAATCTCAGTCAAGTCCTGTATTTGAGCAACTCGGTTGGCCACAAACGTCTTCAGCAGGTAAGGCTCCTTCCGTATCCACAAAAGAGTTATCATGGAATCACTTCACAAATGGATATTCTTACTGCATTCCTTAAGGTGTAGGGCATCTTTAACTTTTATAATCAGCTTCACTAAAAGAACTGCTGCACACAGTTCGTACCACAGGATTGTAACTCTCTTAAGAGGTGCCACTCGTGGCTTGCTATAAACCAAAGTCACTTCAGAATCTCCAGTCTCTGATGTTGATTTGCAGTAGATGACTCATCCATACGCAGACTCAGATGCATCCGCACATCCATGAAGCTCAATGTGCATTGATTTGTCTATCAATATGCATCGTTTAATTTTAACATTTTTGATCCTTGGCAAAGTTTCAATAAAGTTCTGCCATTGCTGTGCTTCCATTGCAGGAAGGGCATCACTCAACTCTAGATTTAAACACCGAAGTTTTTGCAAGAAAATCTTTGCTTTAGTTATCACTGGACCCAAGAGGCCAAGGGGATCAAAAGTTCTTGCAATTGTAGAAAACACTGATCTTTTCGTTGAAGGAATTGCACTCTCAAGATGTATTTGAAAAGTGAAATGATCTGTGGTGTGTCTCCACAGAACTCTGGCGCAGCACGCTATTTTTGGACCTTGTGCCATAAAACCCAACCAACCACAGAACTCTCAACGCCTTTGTCTCTTCCTGGAAATGATAGTCATTATCAGAGCCTGTCTTTAATTCAGGATGATTGCTACACCACTTGTGTATCGTCATTCATCTACTAAGAATATTTAAAAGTTAAGTTTAAAGATTTTTTTGTTTCAGTTATAGTGGCAGCACCACTAAGCACATCGTCCATGTAAAAGTCGGGGTACTTTTCCCTTTCATCTTTTGATAACTGAATAAGCACTCTAGTTGCTTGGTATGGTGCACTAACTGTGCCATACGTAACTGTTTTGAGCTCATAAGTTTTAACTGGTTCATTCACTCTCTCTCTCCAAAGAATTCTCAAAAGTCTAGTTTGTTTGGATCAATTAAAATCATTCTATACATTTGTTTAATATCTGCTACAAAAGCATAAATGTGTTTACGAAACCTCACCATTATTGAAAAAAGATCCTCTTGTAAAGTACCACGATTAAATTGTAAGGAATTAAGTGAATTTCCTAAAGTTGTTTGAAAAGACGCGTTAAATACTACGCGAAGTTTTGTAATACTTTTATCAGGGCGATAAATACCTAAATGGGGTATATCATCCGTTCCTACTTCTTTCTCACAATCTGGAATTTCTGTCTTGTGATCCAATTTTTCATACTCGCTTAAAAATTCCTTATATAATTTTAAATACTCAGGGTCTATTAAAAAACGGTTACATAACGAATTTAATTATTTTAATGCAATTTCTTTAGATTTACCTAAACACTTTGGGTCTTCTTTTAAAGGTATTTTAACTATATATCTCCCTGTACTGTCTCTCTTAACATTTGTTTTGAAATGTTCTTCACATATTATTGTTTCTTTATTTTTAGAAATTTTAGTTTCAACATTTTCTATTTCCCAAAATCTCTCTATTGCTTCATGTAGAGCAGTATTATCTTTAATAAATCCACAATGTACTTTTCCCTTCATTGCAGTGGGTAAGCTCCCACTAACTACATAATCAAAAACAGTATTTTGAAGAACCAAATCACTATTTACAAGAAAAATCTGATCTGTGTGTAATAATTCGTAAAATATTTCTGCGCCTGAAAGTAAATCTATGCAACCTGGTTTATTGAAGTTTTTCTCTCTAGTTTTTTATATTTTAACTCTCTTACATTAACTTTAAGCATCTTTGACGTGAAATCAGTAATTTTAGAAGCAACATAAAAAATTATAACTCTTTTTTAAAATTTCCCTCTAAATTAGAATTTGTAGTCCTAGCAAGCAATTTAATTGTTGTGCATGTATCACCTTTACCACAGACTGGCAAATTGGTTTTATTTCATCTTAAGCCTAAACTATTGGCACAATCAGTCGTCATATAATTATTCATTGAGCCTTGATCTAAAATAGAGCGCGTTCTGTAAAAATTTCCTCGATGATATCTTAGCAAGCAATTCACCGTACTAAGCAAAACAGTTTTTGACTGATTTACGACTCGCGTAGAAAGAACTGGGTTGTTTTGGTTAGAAGGGAAGATAGGGGCAAGTGGAGAAAGTGAAGACTCTTCACGGGGGTCCGATAAGGGTCGGTTAACACTTTCACTTTGAGCAGGCGGTAACTCCTTAGTTCTTGGTAAATACAAAGAGCAGTCCGCCTCTTGCTCTCTTTGACGTAAATTACATGAAAACCGCGATTTACAGTTATTTACTCGGTGTTTAGCAAGACAGTTAAAGCAATAATTATTTTTCTTAACTATTTCTACTCTATCAGAAACAGGCAAAACCATATAATTTTTGCATGCATATAAGGGATGATTTTCCTTACAAAGAAAACATTTTGAATACTTAGAATCGGATAAAAATACTCTAGAAGTATTTAGCCGAGTTGGCAGCCGAATGGTTACCGCTCTTGCCTTCGGTTCAACAGTTCATGGGTTCGAATCTCACCTTGGGCATTGATGTTTGTAGTGGTTCGGAATCCACTTTAAGCCGTAGGTCCCGGTCTAATTATCCCTAGTGTGCAAAAAATGACCGTTGAGCGACAAACCAAACCAAATCTAGAAATATTTCTTTGATTTGTGGGGTGTGTTTTCAGATACACTAGTTTATTTTCTACCGTTAGCGGTTTCCCTCGGGATACATAAAATGAATCAATTTCTTTTGTTAATTTTACGGTTTCAAACCAAGTATCTGACTATC
Organism: Latrodectus hesperus; assembly: GCA_037975125.1. Lineage (NCBI taxonomy): Eukaryota > Metazoa > Arthropoda > Arachnida > Araneae > Theridiidae > Latrodectus > Latrodectus hesperus. The sequence continues at coordinate 22,788,895 of CM075851.1, forward strand.
TAATACTGATATGTGCAGTGGTTTCTCTATCTATTGTTTGAAATAATTTATCAGATACAATTGTTTTAATTTCGCAAAATCAGACACTTTTTTCAATTTTAAGTAGTAATCAAAACTTGTTAAGCGCGAAACAAACTGGACATGAGTTTCATTTGGGTGTCTTATTATTTTTCTGAATTGCTCTAAATATGATTGTGGTGTGGGCTCAAATTCTCTGAGAATAATTTCTGTACTTTTTCATATTCACTTAATTCATCGTCGCTTATGTAAGAAGTTGCATTTGATGCTCTTTCACCAAGCAAATTTAAAAGAATCTTTGCTTTAATTTTATTTGAAACATTTTTTGTTACAACTGATCGCTCCTCGTGAAAGATGAAAGTAAAAAAATAGATTCCAACCTTCTGGTTTACTCGGTATTTTATAATCGTTAATATTTTAATGCTTTTTATTAAGGACTCTAAAGAGTTGCAGTCCTCATTTTTGAATTTACTCTCAAGCGTGTTAATTTTAATTCAACTTTCATTCTCTCTAATTTATTTGCTCTAATTACAACTCTGCTTATTTTTCTCAACTCTAGTAAACGATTCTCTTTTATAGGTTTTAGAACATTAGCTACATATTCGGGCTTATTTTTAAACGTGATATTATTCTTTATAATGTTCGTTAACTCTGCAATTGTCATTTTATTAGTAATGACCTCTCCTAACTCCAGAGCCGCAACTTGCAAATCAATTTCATTCACGTTTTTAAACATTTTGAAAATGGAAATTAAAACTCAATTATAAATTTATATATAGTTAAGTTAATCAGCAACACAAATTATAAAAATAGTTATTAAACTCAAGATAATTAATTCAAATTGATAATATAAATTATCTCATGGGAGTGAATGACCAAAAAAGCTCGAGCACATACCTCAATAGCAACTGATACCGCTCTCAAAGACAGTTGGGTTGTTGATGTTCACTCATTCTCGCACTCGTTGTAGGCAATATCTCATCAAACCTCCGGTGAAAGATGATAAAACAGTGTATATTGTTTTTTTAAGATTCCTTTTTTAATTAAAAATATGTATGTTCACTAGCTATATGCATCTTTTATCTAACATCGTGGAATTATAAAATAGAATATCAAATTTGAGTAATTGCTATAAAATCTTGAATAAAATATATATTATGTTATTTTTCCATATACTGAATTTGAATTGATGCATTTATTTTACTTCCCAAAAGGATTTACCAAAAGGATCACTCACGAAAAAGTTAGTTACAACAAATATGAATAGTAACTGTTCTGTTACTGATATCTAATATTACGAGTATTACTGTGTTTAAATTGACTCATTGTCAATATGTATATGTTTTCTTCCTAAGCTGTATTCCAACTCCTATAGTATCGATTTGTCATTAAAATTTTATTATAATCGCGTGTTTAGTAGGAGGAATGAATTTCAACAGCCCATCATATCTTTTTCTTTTCTTTTGTCATTGTTTTGCTTGTTGTATTCAATAAAAAATAGTCTCTTTTTCATTTATTGTGGTCTACCTTCTATATATTTCTTTACATTAATGGCATTAAATTCTGTATCTTCATCAGCATCTTACTTGAATTGTATTGGGTGATGTTTCAACTTTTCTAATTTTATACATGGTATTTTTTTTTCAGTCGATTTACTGGCTTTCTTGCAATTCTTACCTTTTTGTTAATGACTGATATTTTGTAAAGTACTTGTGGAGAAAAGGCCTGTGATACGTCATTTGTGCTATGAAACGATACTTTCTTTTTACACACTTTTATTAAATTATACTAATCATCTGTTGTGGAAAATATTTTGATTTTTTTGCTTGAGATTCAATAGCAAATTGTGAATCATCTAGCAAATAACTGCATCCAATTATCGTTTCAGTTGATTCAGCTTGTATTTCTGTACTTTGAAGCAATTTCAATAAAATTAAAACAGTTTTAATACTAATATTTTATCCAGTACATAATTATTGGCATCATATTAATATTTACAATTTTTAACAAAAATATACTACTCTCCAACATTAAGAAACTTTCCAAGACCCGCGTAATGTGATTTGTTTTTATTAAAGTCGTGACACCCGATATTATAAACATAGATTTTGAACGTTGTTAAAGCTTTATCCTTTCCAAAACTGACTACATCGATTGTCTATTTTGGAAAGGGTAAAGCTTTTCCAAAGCCAAAAGAAAATAAATTACAGATGTGGGCATCCGATCCGTATACATATGAATACGAGCCTGTTCAAACTTTTGCAAGTTTTTATCATTTTCAAATTTTGTCATCTTTTTGTGGTTGGTGGACTCAGCTTTTATTGTCTAGAAGCATAAGTATTTCATGTTACATTGGATGTTTACGCGAAATGCAAGTTAAATTTAATTGAAAATACCTTGTAATGTTTTTTTGT